>OZJO01001492.1:0-17028 GCA_900406225.1 Acrobeloides nanus
CACGCCATTTCAAATGCTTAAATAAGTTTCTTTTGTGTCCAAATTTCATATTATATACTCAGTTTGCCTAGTGCCGCTGCATTCAAACGATGTCGAGACGAATTCGAGACGTTTAGCGCCGCGTTTAGCGTTTCGTCCAGTTGATCGAGACGTTTCGCGCAAAGCTTGAGATGGGAATCATTTTTTTGCGACAATCAATTTTACAAATTGTTTTTTGTTCATGAAAGTCCCTACTTATGTCCTTTTTCAATTTTATCAAATAAACAATCCAATTGCTTTTTACATTAATTTTGCGAATAAGCAATAGTTGAAGTGTCAGCAAAAACGGAAATTCCCGTATTGTTATTGATAATCAGTTACAGAAAGCAACCCAAAGTCAAAGGTTCAAGTACGCTCTCATCTTAAAGAACCAGGCCACTCAGTTATAATCATATGAAAAAATGATATATTCGGAAAGATCATGAAAAATTGAGCATTTTTTGTTTTTACGGCACCATCTGAATCGTTTCTCCCATCGAAATAAATGGATTTAAAAATATGAATCCGTGTACATGTTTTCATTGTAATACACAAACTTTTATGAATATTTTTGCTTTAAAATCGTGAAAAAATAGTATGAATCAACAGAGAATTTTATGCTGAACAACTTTGCTAATTGAAGTTTGCGTAAAAAATTATTTTCTCTGATCAAAAATGCAAAATAAGTTTAAATTCATGCAGGGTTTTCGTTTCAATATACAAAAATTCAAATATACTCTTCTATTATTTTGAGTTATGCTGAATAGCTTTCAAAAAAAATTTTGAAAAAAAGTTGTCTAAGGTTTTTTGCAGGCAAAATCAAATCGACTCAGGTGGGACTCGAACCTGAGATCATTAGACTTGAATCCAGGAGCACTACCACTGAGCCAAGTTCACGCTAAAATTCGGATTTTTAATTTTGCCTATAATTTATCACAACTTTTTTATAAATAATAACTTTTTTCAAAAAAAATTTTTTTGAAAGTTGTTTAGCATAATTAATAGAATACGGCCCAAAACCTCCCTCCAGCAGGGGCTTTTTTTCAAAATTTTTTCTCATATTCGTAATCAGCATGAAAAGATGTCTTGATTCTGTCAACAAATTGTTTCAAGCATCCAAGTGTTAATTGCTACTGAATGCTACTGAAAAAATGGGACCACCATGCAATTTGATATGCCAAAATTTGGATCAGTGTATTTTTCTTCCGATGAACTGTCAATTATTGCTACGTACTTTGAACCGTACTTTCTCTTTCTCTAGCATGAAGTACAGGGTGCGCCAAAAGTGCGGACCTTGTTTATTTTATTCAAACTAACCCGTAAAACATAACAAAGACAAACAAAAACGTGTATTTTAAGAAAGTATAGCACAAAAACAACTAAATTTTAACATCTTAATCAAAATAGCCTCCTTGGGAATCCTGGCAGGCTTGAAGTTTCTTTGGAAAGTCACCTCGATAGCACATAAAGTTTCATTGTTGAGTTCTTCCCATGCTTTTTGAAGTGCCTTCTTCGGGGGTTTCAAATTTTTATGGGCTTTTGCATTTGCCTTCGATTCCAATATAGCCCATAGGGAATAATCCATCGGATTCAGGCCAGGTGAAGAAGACACCCACTCATCTTTGCTAAGGCTGCTCGTTAGCTGTTGTAAACAGCGGTTTACGACGTTAGCTGTCGTAAAGCTCAAATAGATTACGACGTTAGCTGAGTCGTAATGCATTAAATCGTTGTAAACTATATGTATTGAAAAGACTCGTTGTAAACTCGTTTGAATTGGTTTGTATATTGACACGAAAACTCGATTTTTTTTAAATTTAAAAAAATGAGTTTACAACGAGTCTTTCCAATACAGTAGTTTACAACGATTTAATGCATTACGACTCAGCTAACGTCGTAATCTATTTGAGCTTTACGACAGCTAACGTCGTAAACCGCGGTTTACAACAGCTAACGAGCAGCCTGATGAAATCCGAAAAATTCTTGAGATATTCTGGGCGAGTGCGGAGTCTTGTTGAAAGCACCAATAGCGGTTACTGAAGTGCTTCTGAGCCCAAGGCGTGACCACCTTTTCAAGGACTTTATCTCGATAGTATTAGAACAAAAGAGTATGATTTAGCACTAGCAATGTTAAAAAATAAAAAAAACAATCAAAAGTCAATGAGGTCCGCAAGTTTGACGCACCCTGTATACGATAATTGGCAGTATTTCGTGAGCCTAAAAGACGATAAAACAGCACAAACAATTCATTATTTTCATCAGATTCGATCAACAAACTTCACTCAGCTTTTTGATCAACTGGTCTGACGCAGCAAAATTTGTACAAAAACGAGAATTGATTCTGATATAGTAAATTCCAAATGGCTACTAAGTATGTAGTAGTTTTTAATCTGATTATCATAGGTTCTTATCGCAATTTTTCGGCGTTGATAATTCGCGTGATATTGCTGTAATGAGTGAGTGTGGTTCAAGCTTCCATTCACAGCTGCTGATCGTCATTCAGAGTTGGAGAGTGACTTCATTTTTATAATTCACATGCTATAAAAATGATGGATGAGAAAAAGAAAAACAATTCTGCAACAGGTTAGTTACGAAAAGAAAAGCTTGGGGTTGTTCCGTAATTTTTCAGATTTTTTACATGAATTTTGAAATTTTTTTCTAAAATTTTCTAAAAATGACCGGGTAATTTGATGCGGGGGAACCATTCCTGAAGCGTAAAAATGCTTGCTTTACTCTGATTCAGGGAACGGGGTAGGTGTATTGAAGCGAAAATTAAATAAAATTCGGATTTTCGCCGGAAAACCGGCTGTCTAAGGGTTTTTCTAGGCGGGGAATCGATTGCGCGCATTTTTAAATCATTCAAAAATTTCCCTAAGCAATTTTCGTCATGAAATCTCTTTAGCGAGTATACCCCATGTAGGGGTACGAAAATCGCTTAAATAAGTGTCAGAGAAATTTTTGAATGATTTGAAAATGCGCGTAATCGATTCCCCGCCTAGAAAAACCATTAGACAGTCGGTTTTCCGGAGAAAATCCTAATTTTATTTAATTTTCGCTTCAATACACCTACCCCCGTTCCCTGAATCAGGGTCAAGCAAGCATTTTAACGCTTCAAGAATGCGCGCAATCGATTCGCTATCAGTGTTACTAACGTGTGCTGTCATGAAAATAAAATTTTTGAAATTCTTCTAACTTTTGCCAGTCAAAAAGTCCGAAAAGTCCCCTAACCAAAAATAAAAAAATGAACTTTTAGCTTTCTGGACATGGAATTCGGTCCGACTTCAAATGGCTTTCCTATTATCTTTTGCAATGATGATCCATGGCTTGTTTCGGGCCCATTTAGGCATGGCTCTAGTTTGTATGAATAGGAACAACGTTTCAAATGAAAGTGTCTCAGATGAAGAAGAGGCAAGAACTTTTCCAGTCAATCCCAGTTTATACTGATTTATAGGGCTTACACGTTGACTGGAATATGCAAGAGATTGGAAGATTACATAGTTGTTACTATATAGGCGCAGTGATGACGGTATTTACTTCGCACCATCTAACTCAAAAATTCGGTGCGAAGAATGTGATTGCCTATGGTATTGTCTTAAATATCTTATGCGTGTGGCTGATCCCAGTAGTGATCTATATTGCACCAAACTATTTACTTATTAGCATTATTCGGCTTCTAATGGGCTTAGGACAAGGTTGGTGCGAAACTTGTTTAATTCTATAAGACCATGTTCTCTTGGAAAAAGATTTTTTGCCATAATTTGTATACCGTAAAACTTCTAATAGAGCCCCATGTAAACGTAAAAATTCTCTTAAAAATCGAGTTTAAATCGGATTTCTTCGAGCGACCACTTTTTGGGTAGCCCTGAAGATAGGGAATATGCTATATAAAGAATTATTGAAAAATATTTTATTTTCGTCGAGATATGGCCTTTTGAATTTTTTTAAAATTTNATCGAGTTTAAATCGGATTTCTTCGAGCGAGCACTTTTTGGATAGCCCTGAGGATAGGGAATATGCTATATAAAGAATTATTGAAAAATATTTTATTTTCGTCGAGATATGGCCTTTTGAATTTTTTTAAAATTTAAACAATTTTAAGCCTTACATTCAAAAATCCACCAAAAATCAAGATTAAATCGGATTTCTTCGAGCGACCATTTTTTGGATAGCTAAGCGTATGAGGAACATTATGTAAAAGAAATTATTGACAATGAGTTCGATTTCACGGAGATATGATCTTTTGAAAAAAATGTCATTTTTTCAACTTTTTAAATCCAAAGGGCCATAACTCAGTGAAAATAAAATATTTTTCAATAATTTTTTTTATAGAACGTTCCTTTCTACAGTAGCTATCCAAAAAGTGGTCGCTCGAAGAAGTCCGATTTAAACTCGATTTTTAAAAGAACAATCATTAACACCTTCTAATAGAGCCCCGTGGGGTTCTATTAGTTCTATTAGAAGTTTTACGGTATATTCGGAAAGTTCATGAAAATGAAGCATTTTTTGTTTTTACGACACCCTCTGAATCGTTGTAGTTGAGATAATTGCGTGTGAAGTTTCGTCTGTGTATTACAACGAAAACATGAATCAGGTTTTCGTTTCAATAACCCAAAACAATTTTCAAATTGGATAATCTTGGTGTCATTTTATTCGCCTCATTGAGCTGATAAAAATGCTATCTTTACTTTTTCCCAAATGCTCAAGAAATTTAAATTATTTTCTTGTCAATAAACAAATTTTGATTGAATCAGGCAAATGTTTTCGTTGTAATACACAGACGAAACTTTACATGCAATTATCTCGAAAACTACAACGATTCAAAACGTGCCGTAAAAACAAAAAATGCTCCATTTTTCATGAACTTTCCGATATATACAAATTATGGCAACTTTTTTTTCCGAGTGAACTGGTCCTTTAAGGCTTATTCGTTCCGTGCGCCTCTCTATTGGTTGCAAAATGGTTTACGTCGAATGAAAAAAGCACAGCAATGGCGATTTTTACAACCGGAAGTCAGGTTGGAATTGCACTAGCTATGTACGCAACGGCAGCCATTTGCAAAATTCCATTCCTGTCTGGTTGGCCGTTGTCGTTTTTTGGCTTTGGTACGGATTCTACTCGGGTGTTTCAGCTGCACAACCTCCTATCAAAGAAAGTTGAATAGTTCAGTTAATTTGTTTAAAGATTTTCAAATGCGGTCTTTTGTATTTTATTAGTTGATCATTGGGTGACATTATGCAAAAATTTTGAACGAATCTGAGTATCGAAACGAAAACGTGAATTTGAGTTTCTTAAGGAATTTTTGAACAATTCCGCCGCCAATCGATAGAGCGCATCGAAAAACGGTAGTACCCCAAATTTCGCAAAAAACATATTCTTCGTTTTCGAGAAAATTTAATTCAAAATTAGATTGTCTCGAAAACGAAGAATATGTTTTTACGAAATTTGGGGGTACTACCTTTTCCGATGCGCTCTATCGATTGGTGGCGGAATTTTTCAAAAATTCCTTAAGGAACTCAAATTCAGGTTTTCGTTTCGATACTCAGAATCGTTCTAAATATTTGAATAATGTGTCCTATTGGTCAACTAATAAAATGCAAAAGACCGCATTTAAAAATCTTTAAAAAATTCGCTGAGTGATTCAACTTTCTTTGATAGGAAGTCGTGCCGAAACACCCTGTGTATTTTTGTCTAAATTTAACTCTTTTTAAAGGATCAGTCCAGTGGAAAAAAAAGTTGCCCAATTTTTGTTGATATTCGGAAAGTTCATGAAAAATGGAGCATCTTTTGTTTTTATGACACCCTCTGAATCATTTTAGTTTTTGAGATAATTGCGTTTGAAAGTTCATGTTTTCGTTGTAATACACAAACTTTTTTGAATTTTTGCGGAAAAATCGATTTTTGCATCAAATTTTTAAATTTTCATAAAATGAACATTGCAACAGTTTTTTATAGCTAAATGAGACGAACAAAATGACACCAAAATTATCCAATTTGAACATCCTTTTGGGTTATTGAAACGAAAACATGAATCAGGGTTTTCGTTTCAATAACTCAAAACAATGTTCAAATTGGATAATTTTGGTGTCATTTTGTTCGTCTCATTTAGCTATAAAAAAACTGCTACAATGTTCATTTTATGAAAATTTAAAAAAATCGATTTAAAATTCAAACAAGTTTGTGTATTACAACGAAAACATGAACTTTCAAACGCAATTATCTCGAAAACTACAACGATTCAGAGCATGCCATAAAAACAGAAAATGCTTCATTTTTCATGAACTTTTCGAATATCAACAAAAGTTGGGCAACTTTTTTCCCACTGGACTGGTCCTTTAAAGGTATGTTGGGTTGCGTCTTTCTATCACTTTGGGCTCTATTTTCTTCAAATCGGCCAAGAGAATCGACGAGAATTTCTGCCATCGAACTATCTCATATTCAAGGACATGCGATCAAGAATCGTGCTGAGTCGTTAATAATGCCAACTCCATATAGAAAGGTATTCNCACTTTGGGCTCTATTTTCTTCAAATCGGCCAAGAGAATCGACGAGAATTTCTGCCATCGAACTATCTCATATTCAAGGACATGCGATCAAGAATCGTGCTGAGTCGTTAATAATGCCAACTCCATATAGAAAGGTATTCCTTCATTGAAGTTGATCAGAAAAGTTTTTACAGATATTTTTATCGCCAGCTGTTATGGCAATATGTTTGTCGTCTTTTTGCCAATCATTTGTTATGGTAATTTTCGGCTTAGTTCTTTCTGTAATTGAATTTTAGGTGATCATGATTTCGTATTTGCCCGAATTTTATCGATCTGTATTAAATTTGGAGCTCACACGGGTGAGTTTCATATTATTTTCGAAGCGAATTTTTGGCATAGGCTCGAATGGAGCGAAGAGGATGGAACGATACGAATGAAACGAACAAATAAAACGACATAATGGAACGAAACCAAATTCAGGGTATTCGTGTCAATATTCAGACACATTCAAACCCGTTTCCGGAAACGCCGTCTGGAAATGACATCATTTCATTCGTATCGTGAAACGGTACGAATGAAACGACATAACGAAATCAAATTCAGGGTTTTCGTGTCAATATTCAGACACATTCAAACCCGTTTCCGGAAACGCCGTCTGGAAATGAAATCGTTTCATTCGTATTGTGAAACGATACGAATGAAACGACATAATGGAACGAGACCAAATTCAGGGTTTTCGTGTCAATACTCAGACAAATTCAAACCGTTTCCGAACGCCGCTGGAAATAAAATCACTTCATTCGTATCGTTTTATTTGATCGTTTCATTTGCATTCGTTCCATCTGTGTTTGTTTCATTTCCAACCTTTCGTTTCATTCGAGTCTATGCCGAATTTTTAAGCTTTAGAATGGACTATGGTCGGCCTTTCCATTTGTTATTCAAGCTGTTTCAAAAATTGTTTTTGCATTTATAGCCGATTACCTAAGACAGCATCATGTTTCGTCCACGACTGTGACCAAATTCTCGAATAGCGTAGGTAAGGAATGTCTTATGAAATCTTAATCATCGATCTAATTGTAGCCTCATTTGGATGTGCCGCTTGTCTATTGATAGTGAGCTTGGTAGATAATGGCCTGTTGATATTATTCTTCCTCTCGATGGGCTTAGCCTTGACCTCTGCTTATGTGCCAGGCTACAACACGAGTATTGTTAGCATCGCTCCAAGTTTCACCGCTTTCATTTCATCTTATGCTCAAGGGTATGCACAAATTGCATCTGTTTTGGCACCGTTGTCTATCAGTTTATTAACAGCACAAGTAAACAAAAAATCTTCTCTTTTNACGAGTATTGTTAGCATCGCTCCAAGTTTCACCGCTTTCATTTCATCTTATGCTCAAGGGTATGCACAAATTGCATCTGTTTTGGCACCGTTGTCTATCAGTTTATTAACAGCACAAGTAAACAAAAAATCTTCATTTTCTTAAATTTTGAGAATTTAGTCAAATGTCGAAGAATGGAATAGTATTTTTCAACTGATAGCCATTCTATTATCGGTGACTGGAGTAATTTTCCATATTTTTGGAACAAGTACGTTTACAACATGAATTTTGTGTATAGTCCATTTTTTCGTCAAAGATTTTTTTTCTTTCTCTAGTTCAATTTTTTCGAATTTTCTTTCTATTTTTTCTTTTTCGCATTTTTTCTATTTTTTTCGATCTCATTGAGTTCTCTCCTGAGTTGAATACTTGATTCCTCCCCCGAATCGAACTCACTTGAGTTCTCCCCCGAGTCTATATCACTTGAGATCCCCCCCCCCCCCCCCCCGAGTCGACCTCACCTGAGTTCTCCCTCAAGTCGATCTTACTTGAGTTCTCCATCGAGACAGTCTCACTTGAGTTTCTCCAGTATATCTCACTTGAGTTTTTCCTCCCCCCGAGCCTACTTCACTTGAGTCTCTCCCCCACCACTTGAAAGTTGGAGCGCTGTGAAATTAGAAAATTGGAGCGTGGTAAATTTTGAAATTTTGAGCGTTATACAATTTTGGAAATGCTATGCTTATTAGATTCGCTTTAAACATTAATTTTATAGCACAAGTTCAACCCTGGGCGCCGATAACACCCAGAACATCAATCATGAATGTCGAGTCGGCTAATCAACCCAGCAAATCCTTATTAGATATGAACAACATCTCTGAAACGACATTACAAGTCGTGCGTCCAAAACGAAGTCCCCGGGTCTCCTTTATGGATGAAAATGGAGAAGTTTTCAAGTTGAGTGCAGATGATCTACTAGAACCATTTAATGAATAATTTTTTGATCTCATGACAAATATTTCTCTGCCATAATGGCATAGTAATTTTTGAGAAGGAATAATATGTTGATATTTAAACGTTATTTAAAACACATCGATATATACACATTAATGCAGAATGGATTATATTCGATGGGGAGGTCCTTGCGGCGCACCATGCCATCGCGTAAGAACTGCTTGGCGGCACGATTTGAATATCACCCGGCGGAACAGAAGCGGCCATTCTTTACTTGATAGCTGAGAAGCTTTGATTTGAACATTTGATTCGTGAAGAAGTTTTGTCACAATTTCAGCTGCTCCTTTTATAGTGGCAGGCTGATGGCCGGATTATGCGAATTTCGGAACTACTATAAAAGCACCGCCTGAAACCGAGCAGCACCGTTCGATTGAACAGCAACGAGTTAGCCGAATAATTGAGTTTGAAACGAGAATCAACAAGTGTTAGATGGGAAAGAATAACCGATTCGCAACAAGCAACAACGACAGAGACAAGAAGTCGAAGAAAGAAAACAGGCAGGAGACGGCACGCAATCGCCACGAATCCAGAGAGAACCCAACCAGGAAACCGCAACGCGAGACGCAGCACATCGTTAGATCGGTGTACAAGAACCCAGTGCAAGGTCACGACGCTGTCAAGATGGCCGCTGCTAAGTACAAAATGGACCGGCCGGAGGCGATGCGAGAAGCCGAGCGATGGGCACAACGGACGCTAGAGAAAGGCAAGCTTTGACTGTTACGTTGATAATCGGATAATTTTTAGGTGTGCATGGCCTAGTCAATGATTTCGCGCAACTCAAGCGGTATGTCCCGCCAAACGTCAGCATTAACGCCTATCGAGCGAACCCCTACAAGAACCGATACTCGGATGTGTGGTGCGAAGATAAGTCCCGAGTGGTGCTCCGTTGGCCGTCGAGTCGAACCAGTGACTACATCCATGCTAACTATGTCGCGACGCCAAATTTCCGAAAGCGTTTTATCTGCACCCAGGTACGCTCTTCTTTGTTTTTGTGCACCCGGGTACGCCCTTCTTTATTTTTGCCTTTTCTAAACTGCATTTTTTAAGGGTCCTTTGCCGAACACAGTGGTGGACTTCTGGCACATGATCGTTCAAGAAAAATGCGAATTCATCCTGATGCTGTGCAATGTTGAAGAGAACGGCGTTCCGAAGTGCGCATCGTATTGGCCAACTCGACTAGGACAGAAACTCCGATACGACCGGTTTATCGACATCACGAACATCAAGGTAGGCTATTTGTATATTTGGAGTTGATAATGTCCCAATTTTTAGGTCGAACAGACAAAAGAGCCAAGCATTTGCCGCACCACCCTTAAGCTTGACTTTGTACAGTACGGAAAGCGCCATACTCGCACGATCCGCCACTTCCACTGGACCGACTGGCCTGACCGCGGAGTTCCACGTACGTCGCTCACCGCTATGGCACTGCTGTCCTGTGTCCGAGGTAGCAAGCACCCCATCACCATACACTGTGCGGCTGGAATTGGACGAACGGGCTCGATCACTTCCATCGAATACATCATCGCGCGCTTCAAAGATGGCCAGAGCGTAAGTTTCTTGTTCTTGGCTGTTGTAGTTAACTGTTAGCTGTTTCAGTGCGAGGACATGGTCGAGATTGTCAAAGGGCTTCGCCGGCAGCGCCTGTTCAGCATCCAGACCAATGTCCAGTACCTGTATGTGCATCGNTGTTTCAGTGCGAGGACATGGTCGAGATTGTCAAAGGGCTTCGCCGGCAGCGCCTGTTCAGCATCCAGACCAATGTCCAGTACCTGTATGTGCATCGCGTGCTCTTGATGTACTTCATCGACAAATACAAGGCAGTGGCCCAATCACAGAATTTTCAGCGACTTTACATGCAGTTCAAGCGCGACTACGATCAGCTTCCAGGAGTGAGCAAGTGAATGAAGAAGAAGCGCTGTGATCATATGAGGCGTGGTATTGTATTATCATATATATGTGTGTGTAATAACTTGTATTGTGTGTATAAAATTTTTGCTTTATGGTGTTTCTTTTATTCGATATATAATTGCTTAAATCAGTCCCATTTGGTTTAGAACTTAACATTTTTCGTGCTACTTTATCATCATGAAAATTCTTCCCTGATTCAGGGAAGGGATGTATTGAAGCGATCGTGCATATTTGTAGATAATGAAAATGCTTTTTTGACCCTGATCCAGAGAGAAAATTGTCTATGACAAATATCAATAACTACTAACCATTCTTCCAAAAAATATAAAATATCTCTACTCTGAAAACGGATCAAAAAATCATTTTCATGGTCTGAAAATGCGCGCAATCAACTTCCCATATAGAAAACAATGACACGACTATTTTCTCACTAAAAAGTCGAAATTTTCGATTTTCTTCTCAATATACCAACCCGCCCCTGAATCAGGGTCAGGAAAGTATTTTCACATTTTTAAAATGCTTGCAATCGATTCTTTGCATACGAAAACCCCTAGAAGTGACATTTACGGTCATATAGCCATCATTGACATATCAAAAAATTATTTTAAAAAATATGGTCAAATTTTATATGTTAAAAATATGTTTAAAAAAGGTCAATTTTTCGTTTTTCACTATCAAATATGCATTTTCAAGCTTTGAAACCATGCGCAATCGATTTCTCGCATAGAAAAACCCCCAGAACGTCATATTTTTAGTGAGTTTAATAATAGCGTAACAAAAAAGACGTCGTGGGTTTAAAAAGGTTAAACTTGACTTGTCTCTGTCGTTGTTGCGAATCAGTTATGTTGTCCCATCAAACTGGATTTATCCCACTTGTTGATTCTCGTTTCAAACTCAATTATTCGGCTAACTCGTTGCTGTTCAATCGACCGGTGCTGCTCGGTTTCAGGCGGTGCTTTTATAGGGCTCTAGGACTTTTCACAGCGGATTTTTGTAGTGTTCAACAAATCGCTTCAATATCGAGATTTTATTGAAATTCAGCGAACTTTTATGACAATTTTTATTCGTTGTGAAAAGTCCGCCCGCGATTTTTTATATCGTTGTGAAAAGTCCTAGAACCTTTTATAGTAGTTCTGAAATTCGGACTACTAGAAATATATGGCACAAATTACGGATTTGAACAAATTTGAAATATTTATAAGAATAATATTCAACAATAAAATGAGATCACGATGCTATCGAAAAAGAGACTTGAACAATTCATTTCTTCTTTCATGCGTCCACTTTATAGCTTCAGGCACTGCCGGATGAAAGTTGACTAGTTTTGGTATAGTAATAAAACGAGTCTTTCTACCTTTTGATGCGCGAGTGTCAACGATCTTTTTGATTTTCTTACGCCGTTTTTCCAGCCATTGCCTAAATTTGATGTTTACGAAAAAAATTATTATAAACTTACCGACTCGACAGGATAGGATCAAATGTTTCTGGATGACTTTCTTTAGCTCTTTTAACTGATGGCTTGTCGTCGAAAATATCAATGTCTTCATCTATTATCTGAAAAAAGGTATACATGAGAAAGTTAGTGAAATAAACTACTCCAGAGTCATCGTCTTCAAATTCATTGGCACTGTCACTAGAAGAATGTTTTCGCTTCCTTAGGTTTCCTTTATTATTAATCTTCAAAGCTGATGGCTTAACATTCAGACTTTTAGATCGATTAATCTTGCTTACTTTGCTCTTGGGAGATTCTTCTTCGATGCAAGAACTAAAATGTAATTTTACACGTACTCTGTGACATAATTATAGAGCCATCCTGATTTTTAGAAGTTACTGGTTCTAGATCACACTCGACCAAAGGAATAGGATACTTGTTTGTCGAGAATGATACGTGATCAAGCTATCATGCATTAACATATTTTTGAATATATCAGGCTGGTACATGTAGAGATGGGATTTTTCCGGAAAAACCGGTTTTCCTTTTCACCCAGTAAAAATCTATTTACAAGCACCAAAATGTAAAAATTTCTTCCCTATGAAATTCTAGAAATCAATGATCTACAATTTTTGTGAAGATCACTTTTTGCCAAGACGTCAAAAAACTAGAGAAAAATCAATTTTTTCATGAGATTAAAAATTATATGATAGTTGGAATTTCACTGCTTTTCAATAAATTTTGTTTGTTGACACAACCGATCAAATACTATAAAATTCAATCATTTCTATCTTTAGCGATTTTTCTCCAGTTTTTTTTGAAGTTTTGGCAAAAAGTGTTCTTCACAAAAATTGTAGATCTTGATTTCTAGAATCTCATATGGAAGAAGTTTTTACATTTTGGTGCTTATAAAATGGATTTTTCCAGGTGTAAGAGATTTTTTTCCGGAAAAAACTGGATTAATCCGATTGTAGAAAAATCTCAACCCATCTATTACGGTGCCTTTCTCACTCCGACACTGTATAATTGGCGTTGGTACTGTTCAGATGTGCTTTTCAACAAAATCCCTTTTTATCAGTAAGCAAATTTTGAAAAAAAAACATAAATATATAATACTTATAACACAATACCATATAAACAGGTTGAATAACTTAATATTTTCTAACCAGACTTACCTTGCAGATTCCTGCTCCAATTCATCGGAGGAATAATCTATATCAGAGTCCATTTTTTGCTTAATAAATACAATTATCAACAAAAAATTAAAATAAAACAAATATATAGCATTTAGACTAATCGATAGAGAACAACAACAAAAATGATACTTTTATTCCTTAACAAAATATATTAAAACAAACACAACCGGATATTTGATTAAAAATGAAATTGGAATGTTTCTTTTTTCGCGTATGAGATCCATTTAAGAAAGCTGTCCACAATCAGCAATTGTAACATCAGCTGTCGGTTTACCACTTTGAGTACCCTAAAAATCAATGAAAATCCTAAAGCGCTTTTTTGTTGGATTCCTAGCATAAAATTAAGCCTATTAGTAATGTTTCGAAAATTTTTATGGACATTTTTATCATCAAAATTTGGTCCTCTAAGTTAAAATAGTAATCCCTCAAAAATTACAAATTCACCTTTGACTCGACAAGCTTAATGATATCCAATCCTTCTAGCACTTTGCCAAATACGACGTGCTTTCCATCCAACCATTCAGTCTTCACGGTACAGAGGAAAAACTGCGATCCGTTTGTACCAGGACCCGCATTAGCCATCGAGAGTACGCCTAAAATCAAATTTTATTAAAGAGAGTAAACTTTGCAACAGTATCTCCAAAAAAAAATTTTTTCTTGAATTCTTGCAAAAATGGCTTTTCTAGGGATGATTTTATGCGAGGAAACGATTGCGCGCATCCCCGAAGCGTGAAAATACTCCCTCATCCGTGAAAAATTTGGTTTTTTAATAAAAAAAAATCATCTTCTTGATATGAAAAAACAAAATTTTTCACTGAGGATCAGGGAAGCATTTTCACGCTTCGGGATGCGCGCAATCAACTTCTCGCATAAAATTACCCCTATAAAAGTCATTTTTGCAAAAATTCAAGAAAAATTTTTTTTCAACAATTGCCATTTTGTAAAACTGAAAAAGTATCTTAAAGGAAAACAAAAAAAATCAGCGAAAAATGATGGTCTTGAAGAAAATGGCTTTTTGATATCACAAAATTAAAAAGGTGGTGGTAAAAGTACTGGCATAGGGTGCAAAAGTCCTGGCATGATGCGACAAAAAATCCTATTATAGAGTGCACTAGATTCATCATTGGGCATTAGGAGCCGTGCATTTCACGCTAGGACAATTGCAATTTACATCGAAGACTGCTCGATTTAATGATACGAAACTGATCATCATGCCAGGACTTTTGCACCCTATGCCAGGACTTTTACCACCTTATGTCAGGACTTTTGCACTCCCTGTAGATTTTTAAACCCTAAGAAATATAAATGTTCGAAAAAAGCTTTAAATGACGTCTTTTTAGCCTGTTTTTTTATTGTTTCTAAGCCAAAAATTATCACAGAAAGCACTTTTCTAGGGTAAATTGGTGTCGGGGAATCGATTCCCGGTGTTGACATCATCCAATAGTGTCTTGGCAACTTTTTGACTTTTTGGGCGACTTATACTAAAAATTGAACTATGATTTTTCAGAATTATTGATTTTCACGCAAAAATAACATAATCAATGTGTTTCTAGCTTAAAAATACGGAACTTATGCACTTCGGCCCCCCCCCAAAATTTGGGGGGGGGGCCGAACTGCATAAGTTCCAAAAATACCCCTAAAAATAGGATGTTTTCGATTGATTTTAAAAGAGAAAAAATTTCGACTTTTTGACCATAAGTGCCTCCCAACAAGTGAATTAGGTCCGATCTTTGTTTTTGATTATGTAAGCTCGTCCATTTTAAAGCTTCGTTATAACTTACCAGGTCCGGTGTGTTTCAAAGCGAAATTCTCATCAGCAAACTTTTCACCATAGATAGATTCGCCACCAGTCCCGTTTCCTCGAGTAAAATCACCTCCCTATAAGATTAAAATATAAGAGTATAAAATTATACTACAGACAGTGCCGTAATTATGGAAGGAATCTTCCCCCCAAACCTGAAAATTTTTCATTTTTCGGAGAACAAAAATTTTCCAAAAAAGCAACAAACTCTCCCCCCAAATTTGGACTAAAATTACGGCACTGACTACAGATTTACCTGAAGCATGAAATTCGGAATAATGCGATGGAACTTCGAACCTTTGTAATGAAGTGGCTTGCCGCTTTTACCTGCGCCTCTTTCACCAGTGCAAAGAGCACGGAAGTTTTCAGCCGTCTTCGGAACAACATCAGCAAAAAGCTTAAAAAAATTATTATATTAAAGCATTTTGCCTTGAACAACTATCACCATATGATAAATTCAAAATCCGGACAATATCCAAAATTTTAGATGGTAAATGTAACTTTTATGTTTATATATTGGGTGAGGAAACGCATTGAAAAAATAATAGTAAAAATGGTTATTTTTATACACATAAGTCCCAAAACCGAGTCAAGGAAACGTTTTTCACGCCTTAAAAACGTGAAATTCGGATTCTATGCTAAAAAATACCCCTAGAGGAACATTTTCGAAAAAATTTCTGATAGGTTCTAAAACCCCTTGGTTTGGTCTCCCCCATCCAAATTAGTACAGTAAAAATACCTCCATAACAATTCGACCAGATGGCTTTCCGTTTATAGTGATATCGAAGAACACACGTGGATTCGACATAATTAAGAGCGATCACAAAAAAGATTTCCTAAATATTTTGAATCTTAAAGCCATTAATTCTATTATATAAAATCTTTGTATATAACATCGATTTTGTTAAACTTTTAGTTAACATCTGGTACTATTAAGTAGGGTTAGGAAACCGACACTTCTGAAAAACCAAAAAAAGTCGAAACCGTTCGAGAAAAACCGAAACCGATCCATTTTCTATCGGTTTCCTAACTCTAGATTTTAATTTTTAAAAATCGAAAATACAGGGGAAAAAGTCCTCGCCTAAGGAGCAAAAGTCCTGACATTTCAAAAACGTGTTTTCTCGACAATTCTGGACGAGAAAACACCTTTTCAGCGTTTTTGACAATGTCAGGACTTTTGCCCCCCCCCTGTATTTGATTTTTACGAAAAAATCGTGGCAAATACATCGTGACAAAGTTGGCTATGCCCTAGTCAATAGACAACAATTGAAATAGACCCCTGGAACTAGATTCATACCTCCAGTATATTTTTAATTAATAGTTGTTTTTTCTCGATCTTTCTATATGGGAAAATACAAATAAAAAAAGTAATCGCTTTGTTATTAAAATCGTTTAAAACTCCAAATGAAGGAGCATTCAGTACAAGGGATTTTTGGTAAAAAGTATGGTAAAAACATACGATTTTTGATTAAAAAATATGCACAAATATGGGCGTTTTAGTGAAAAAATTGAAAATTTTTGTGAAAAATCATAATAAGGGATCCATTAGGATTTAATATACAGTTTTTTAACCAATTTTGAGTAAAAACATCAAGGGGCCCTAGGCCCAGGCCACACGGGGGCCTGGGGGTTGATTGATATTTCGAAACTTTATTAGTTACAAAGTTCGCGGGTTCGAATCCCGCTTGGAGCCAAAGTTTTTTGCAAAGTAAAAATTTTTGCATAAAGAAAAATAAAAATTCATAGGAAATCTCAATTTTTTTGTGATCTCGGTCATTTTGTTGACATTTTCGAAAGAGGAACCCCATATTGAAAAAATCGTACATCTCCAAAGAGATTCGTCCCACAATTTTTTTAACGCTATAAC
>OZJO01001493.1:0-22755 GCA_900406225.1 Acrobeloides nanus
CTTTGATCACATCCGATTTTGGGTTGGAAATGCCAAACAGGTAGAGCACTACTTTTATGTTTTCAAGAGTTTTTTTTTGATCAATTTTACTACATGTTTAAATTTTGGAATATGAAATTTTGTTTAGATTCACAATATTATTTGGCTTACGAGGCAAAAAATTTTTTAAAAGCTCATTTTTCCACAATTTTTGTTTATAGGGAGAGCCAAAAGTCACTGGACAACTGAAAAATTTTTTAATTTAAAAAGTACCGAGAGCCGAGCTTTTAACTTTTTGTTATTACTTTTTTGTTATTTTTTGAGCTGCTTTCTCCGGAAATACAAAGCCAATCCTGATGTCGTTAGAAAGCTGGATTTCGTAGCTTTCGAATGACACCAAATTCATGCCATCACTCTTTCTGGTTGAGAACTTGCATAATTATTAAAAAATGTCAAAAAAACTTACAAAAAACTATAAAATGAGGTCGAAAAAACTGACATTTGTTACTAATTATGCAATAACTCTTCAACCAGAAAGAGTTATGGCATGAATTTGGTGTCATTCGATTGCTACGAAATCCAGCTTTCTAACGACATCAAGATTGGCCTTGTATTTCCGGAGAAATCAGCTCAAAAACATAAGCTCGTCAACTTTCGAAACACAAACGACCTAAAATGATCCTTTAAGTTCTTTTATACGCTTTATCATCATTTCCATATGTTGCTCTTTAAATAAAGAACATACAACAATTCACGATTTCATGAGCATTGATCATTTTCTTTCATTTTCTGAGAATGTAAACAAAAATGATCACAAACGGAAATTTTTATGCATAATTTCTTATCTATTGCGGGGATCAGCAAATTTATTGTTTCTTTCAAAATATTATTTCCTTCAATTCATTAAAGGGGGTCCAGATAATAGGTCAATCTCAGACAAAAAAATTTTTCTATATATGACCTATATAGGGGTAATTTGAAGCGAGGAATCGATTTTGAAGCTCGAAAACACCTCCATCTTGTTTTCGTGAAAACATCGATTTGGGGGGGGTGGGTTCCAAATTTCTGATAATCTCGTAAAAATCATTTGTATCACGATTTGGAAAATCTTCTCCATTATCTAACATAATTTCTTCGTTTTCAAGCATATTTTAGGCTTAAAAAAACAAGGTTATATTATTTTCGTTTATAAGACAAAAACACTAACATCCAAATGCAATACGATAAGCAAATCGAGATGAAAAATCTAGTTTAGAAATTTCATGCGAAGTCTAGCGATCAAAAATTGCTGAAAAAGTGAACGAAAACAAGATGAAGGAGGCGTTTTCGCGCTTCGGGAGTGCGCGCAATCGCTTCCTTGAATCAAATTACTCCTATATAGGTCATATCGAGAAAAAATTTTCTTGTCGGACCTATTATCTGGACCCCCTTTAAGGATAAAATCTTTGTAGGCCGCTTATTGGTACTGCTCAAACTTTGGATTTACTCCATATGCATACAAAGGCTTAGAGACGGGGAGTCGAAAAGTGGCTGCTCATGCTGTCAAACAGGATAAGGTTCGTTGTTTGTGGTTGTTTTTTTGGGTGAAATACCAATTGTTTAGATAATATTTGTATTTGAATCTGCTCTTCTCCCGGGAAATCATGAACTAGGCGAGCATATTGTTACACATGGTGATGGAGTTCGAGATGTTGCATTTGAAGTTGACAATATCGAATACATTGTGGATTATGCACGTAAACACGGCGCCAAAATTGTCGCTGAGATAACCGAAGAGTCGGATGAACACGGAAGTGTGAAAACGGCGTCGCTTCAAACGGTTTGATTTTCTATACATGTTGATATGCATGAAAAGATAAGAATGATGCAATTGTTAAATTATAAGCGTAAGGCCAAAAACAGGTCGTTTTTAATGCATTTCATTGAAAAATAGAAGAAATGATGATTTTTAAATATATACCTAATAGTGTAAAACAAAAAAAAGACATAGGCTACTATTAATAAAGTAAAAAAACCACGAGTTAGGCTGCGTTCAAGCATGTCAAAAAAGTTGTCAAAAAGTTTGTCAAAAAAAGTTGTTGTTGCAACAAATTTTATGTTTCTCGACCACTGCTTTATGAATAATCGTTTCAATAAACACAATTTTATTGAAAATCAGGCAAAGTTAGACATTTTTGACAACTTTTCAACAACTTTTTGGCATGCTTGAACGCAACCTTAGGAATAAGAATTTAACATGGCTATTAGTGGCTTAGTCAGGAATGGTAGTAGGGAGGGACGAGTACTTTCCCGTCCTGGATGGGGTTCTAAAAATCTAAGAGAACTCCTTATGATTTTGATGAAAATGATTAAGTTTACCCCAATGACGTAGCCAGAAATTTTTCAACAATAAAACAAGGAATATGCACTCAAATCAACCCCCAATACGTTCTTAGGTCATTTCTTTCTTTTTCAAGACTTAGTTGTGTATCGTTACTTCTATAGAGGTTGTTTAAAAAATATTTTTTTCAAATTTTGATCTCGTAAATGACCTTAAACCGTAGTAGCTCCCCAAATTTCATTTCAAAAATTTTTTATATTGTTTTTTCAGTATGGAGATACTATACACACTCTTATCGAGCGAAAGAATTACAAAGGACTATTCCTTCCTGGATTCAAGGCGCATCAAATGCCAACGCTCTTCTTTGAGACTTTGCCGGATGTTGGCTTAAATTTCATTGACCATTGTGTCGGCAACCAGCCTATTCTCGAGATGGAGCCCGTGGTTCAATGGTATGAGAAGATGTTGCAATTCCACAGGTATTGGAGAGTCAATTAACTATTTTCTGCAAAATTGTATCTATGTAGATTTTGGTCTGTGGATGATTCTGTTATCCACACCGAATATTCCGCATTGAATTCAATTGTCATGACTAACTATGAAGAGACCGTTAAAATGCCTATAAATGAGCCTGCTGCGGGAAGGAAAGCCGTCTCACAAATCCAAGTATGATTTGTGCTAACAATCACAAAAATTATTTTCTTTTTTTACAGGAATATGTCGATTATTATGGAGGCTCGGGAGTGCAACATATTGCCCTGAACACAAAGGACATCATCAAAGCTATTACGGCGCTTCGGGCTCGTGGCTTGGAATTCCTTTCAATACCGGACAATTACTACGATTCTCTGCGAAAACGATTGGCCACTTCTAAAATTAAAGTAAGAGAAGTTAATACAGGGTGTCCCAAAAAAGTAGAATTTTGAAATTTTTTAAAGTCTTAAAAAACACGTTTTTGGCCATTTTAAGGGGTTTTATGGGTCAAAAAATTTTTGGACGTCGGATTCGTGTTTTTCAGCTATTTTTACCCCTAGAAATGACATTTTTAGAAAAAAATTTCGAAAAATTGACCCCAAAAAATTTCAAAATTCTACTTTTTTTGGGACACCCTGTACGGTTTTGTTGGCTCACGCTGTAAAATGCTTTGTATTCACGTGATGTGTTTAGGTGACGGAGGATATGGACAAACTTCAAAAGTTGCATATTCTCGTGGATTTTGATGATAATGGTTATTTGTTACAAATCTTTACAAAACCTTGCCAAGATAGACCCACATTGTTTCTTGAAATTATCCAAAGGCATAACCATCAGGTATGTCATTTTAGAATAAATGTGTAGGAAATTGGCACTTTATCGAAGTTTTATATACAATTTTTGGACTATTGTGGACTAGGAGGGTGTCACCTCAGAGTCAAAAATCGAAAAAATTGTTTAAAACAACCTTTTTTCAGGGCTTTGGTGCTGGCAACTTTAAGGCTCTATTCGAATCAATCGAAAACGAGCAAAATGACCGTGGAAATCTTTTCTACACAGATGTAGAAAAAGGTGGTAAAAGACTTAATGTATATGGACGTTGAAGGACAACTCTATTTATATAATTTCTGTCACTTATCAAAATATTTTTTTACAAACATGATGCTGCTCCATGATGAATTTGTATTTAGACTATTTTTATTTGCATAATTTTTATTAATAAAATTTCAAATAAGTAAAAAAGCCGATAAGAAAATAACAACAAGCAAATAAAGGACAAAGCACAGATTACGAACTACTAAAGCCTTGTCAGGAAGTTCTTCAACGTCTTTGGTGGCATCATCGGATTCTTTTTCAACAGTTTCGGCTATAAAACTTTAATATTGGAGCTACTTCTACACAATAGGAGAACCACCCACGTGAAAAATTTTTTCTGGAAATGACCCCTCTAGAGGTAAAAACATGCGAGGAATTCGAATTTGAAATTTTTGAAGCGAAAAAACGCTTCCCTGATTCAGGGAAGGCATATTGTGAATTGAAGCGAAAAGTGGAAAAAAATGCGATTTTTGTCTAAAAACGACCCCTTTTGGGGTAAAAATGTGCGGTGTTGTTACTCCTAGAGGGGTCATTTCCGGAAAAATTTTTCACGTAGGTGGCCTCCCTCCTATTGTGTAGTAGCTCCTTAATATTTGCATCATCTTTTCTCAATTCTTACATATTTGAGATTTTTTCATCGGCGCTAAAACTACCAAAAACATTCCCATACGTCGAGCCGCTTCGACAGAAATTTTCTGCTTTGTATCGCCCATTCTCTTTATCCATAGCTGTAAGCACAGAGCAAGAGACGTTAGCATGAGCAGGAGACTCGAAAATTGAACTTAAATTTTTATGCGTGAGGAATTCGATTGGTAATAGTTACCGATTCGAGGGGAACTTCCGACTGTTGGCGGTAATCGAGTCAAAATATCTTGAAGGAAAACAGATTGCATGAAAAAGTTGGCAACTATTAGGAAGATAGCATGCTCCGGGTGAGGCATAAAGAAAGAAAATACATTCAAAATAGCCGAAATGAACGATGGAAGAGCCAAGGCTACCCAGAACAGTCCTATGTTGCGCTTCAGACTGATCCAAGTTAGTACCATCGACCTAAAATTATCATCAGCTACAGGGTGAGCTAAAAAAGCCATAATTTGCGTTTGAAAATTTTTCAAAAGTCCTTTTTTCAAAAATCACCTGGTATTTTCATGCGATTTTTGGAAAAATTTTTTTAAATTTTCGCCAAAAAACGCAAAAGTATGATTTTTTTGGCTCATCCTGTACTAAAAATTAAAAATTGATACATACCAACTTTGTTCTGCTTCACCGCCACTTGATGGCCTTTCCGAATAGTAGTTTCGGTTTCGGTAATAAGTCATATTCGAAGTGACGCTATCTAGTTCCCACTCACCTATGTGCTTTTTCGTTACATCATCTCCCCAACCTAAAAAATTTATACAGGGTGAGCCAAAAAAACCGTACTTGTCGTTTTTTACGAAGAATTGGGCACTTATGCACTACCCCCCAGGATGAAAACAAAAAAAATAATCAATTTTTCATCTTTTTTTAGGCTTTAGTTTAGGCTTAGGCCTAAGCCTTTAGTCTAAACCAAAGCCTAAAAAAATAAAAAATAAATTTTTTTGTTTTCTGCCCGGGGATAGTGCATAAGTACCAAAAATTTTATAAATTTTTTTCAAAAATCGCATGAAAATACCCCCTTATAGATGATTTTTGAAAAAAAATTGAAAAATTTTCACCAAAAAACGCAAAAGTACAGTGTTTTTTACTCACCCTGTAAATTGATATTGTGATAAAATGCTTACCAAGTAAAACACTAGGATTTAAATTGTAATATAGTTGAAGTTCAACCTCATTCATCCTGTTTGTCGTATATAACCGAAGAGCGCACTGTTGTTGATCGAATGGATAGTTGGAATAGTCAAACTGGCATCCAATCTTCATTGAAAACGTGGGATAAACTTCGATCTTTGTGCTATCCTACAAAAATCCGAAATTTTTTTATGCACTAAAAACATACTGGACCATTCGAAGTTAGTGAGGCATGTGAACGTTTCGAGATTTCAAAGTATTGATTCACTCCAGAAACACTAGAAACATGGGCTTCGATTCATACAAGTTTGTTGTTTACCTGTTGGCAACTCGGAGATCAGGCTGCCACAGTTCCCATTGTTTGGCGATAGTTGTCCTCACTTCACTGAATTCCGATGAATTCCAAACCAGTTTTTCATCATTCCAAACCTATACGAATGTGGCACAATAAGGGCCGCCACTAATACGTTCGGACGGCTCCCGAACGGACTTTAGTTCACTAATAACTTCGCTAATAGGCGTTCGGACGCGTTCAGAAACGTTCGGATGCGTTGGGCGCTCGTCCGAACATTTCCGAACGCGTCTGAACGCCTATTAGTGATGTATCCGAACGGAATTAGTGATAAATTAGTGAAGTCAAAAATTTCCGAACGAATTAGTGGCGGCCCTAACGGGGCGATCGGCAGGTGGATGCCAGTTACAAAGAAATTTTACAAGGCCAAATTCTGTGAGAAGGAGTTATTTCGACTTTTTTACAGGACGTAGATGTCCCGCAGTTACACTTATCTCATTTTGTGGGAAGGAGTTACAACTTCTGAATTATATGATTCGATTTACAGGGATAAAAGTTCACGATTTTTTCGAGTCTGTAACTGCATCCCACACTTTTCATCCCTGTAAATCGAATCATATAACTCAGAAGTTGTAACTCCTTCCCACAAAATGAGATAGGTGTAACTGCGGGGCATCTACAGCGTCCTGTAAAAAAGTCGAAGTAACTCCTTTCCACAAAGTTTGGTCTTGTAAAATTACTTTGTAAGGGCCGCCAATAATTCGTTCGGAAATTTTTGACTTCACTAATTTATCACTAATAACTTCACTAATTGCGTTCGGAAACATCACTAATAGGTGTTCGGACGAGCGCCCGAACGCAATTAGTGAAGTTATTAGTGAACTAAAGTTCGTTCGGGAGCCGTCCGAACGTATTAGTGGCGGCCCTAACTGGTATCCACCTGCCGGACGATCGAACGGGACGACAAGAACGGGAAGATTTTTTCTTCAGATCTCACAAGGGACGTTTTAGACATGTAAAATTCGATTTTTTTTCTAATTTTGGCAGGAAGTTGTTGGGCATACTTTATTTGTTATGAATATGTTTTTGGTTTGGG
Organism: Acrobeloides nanus; assembly: GCA_900406225.1. Lineage (NCBI taxonomy): Eukaryota > Metazoa > Nematoda > Chromadorea > Rhabditida > Cephalobidae > Acrobeloides > Acrobeloides nanus. Next base: position 7,027 of record OZJO01001493.1, read on the forward strand.
TGGTCGAGAAGCATAAAATTTGTTGCCTGATTCAATCGTTTCCGAAAATATTTCCGTTACTGTTTCCGGAAAATTGTGCAACCCTGGTTGTCCGTGACAGCCCTGATTGTAACGGTCGTCCTAATGCCTTGTATTTCGTTGAGAAAAGTCTATTTTGAAATGTCCTAGAGCCCCAAAACTCCCCACGGGTTAGGAGATAAAAATTGTAAAACGAAAAGTTGTATGGCTTAAAACAGAAAAATAAATGTACATGGAGTCCCAGCACAACCTAACAGATAAGAAAATTCGGTACTAGTTCGAATTAGGGAGAATTTCCATTTTTTTTCTAAAAAAAGACGCTTAAGCCTAAGATTTAGCGGAGAATCGATTGCGCGCATCCCCGGGGCGTGAAAACGTTTTCCTGACCCTGATTCAGGGAAAATTAGGATGGGCATTAAAGCAAAAATGATCAAAAAATCAGTTTTTCACTGGAAACCCGACTTTCCATACGTTGCGAGAAATCGTTGAAATAATGGTCAATGAAGCAATTTTCACGATTCGAAAATGTGTACAAACGATTTCTCGCTTTTTCTTTCTAGAAAAACGTATGAAAAGTCGGTCTTCGTGTGAAAAACTGATTTTTTTTTTATCATTTTCGCTTTAATACACATCCTAATTTTCCCTGAATCAGGGTCAGGAAAGCGTTTTCACGCTCCGGGAATGCGCACAATTGATTCTCCGCTAAATTTTAGGCCTAGAGATTCTGTTTGTAGGAAAAAATTTTCCCAAATTTTTTTCCTATCACTTTGCCCTCCCCCTTAATCCGAACTAATACCGAAAACTCGATATCTCAACAACGATAAAAGATGTTTAAAAACGGTTTTTTGTAAATTCCCGTTTTGTGTAAAAATAATTTCATGGTTTTTAAATAAGTCTGTGTATTGAAGCGAAAATTTGAGAAACTTTGAAATTCATTTTCTCAAAAACATATTCTCGGATTTTCAAGATTTTTGGCTGGCTACCGTTTTTCGATGCGCTCTACAAGATAGCGTTGTTATTTTTCAAAAATTCCTTATTCACAAATCATGAAAATATTTTTACACAAAACGGGGGATTTATGCAACTTAATAAAAAACCGTTTTTGAAAATCTTTTATCGTTATTGAGATATCGAATTTTCTTATGTTGGGACACCCTGTACTACCATATAGATATGACCATTGACGAGAATAGTTTGCTGCATTTGATCAACAGAAAAGTGCATGATATAAACATGGATCTGAATCTTGATTGGAAGAGATTGGTTTCGAATGGGCCTTAGTTTCCGATTGTAATCCTTGAAAATTGCTCTTTGCAACTTTGTTTGTTCTTCAACATAGGTTTTGTTAAGAATATCTAAACATTCGTCAGAGTTTTTGAAGACTAATTTTTCCCAAATCTTATCCTCTACCTTCGACATTATTATTTTCATCAAAATCGGATGTCGAGATTTGTGCTCTCGTCAACGCCAAAGTAATTATGAAATAAGAAACAAAAAGGAGGAATCTATCCATTTCAATGAAATATAGTCAATCCTATTTTTGTTAATATTATGGCTGTGGTAGTTTGTTTATGTAATCTGAGTAGAGACGGTTTTGCCAGCTTTCAACGTAAACAAGCGAACAAAACGACCATAGTTTCAACGTTTTATCACTCGTTCACATCGAAAACAATCGCTTCAGGGAAAATAGGGATCGTATAAAAATAACTTTGAAATTTCTCACATATACACCCATAATAAGACACACAAAATAAACCAATTGAGCATTTCCTTTAACTTTTATGCCTCACTAAACATGTAAGTTTTGGGGGTAAGTGCTTGTCTTTTATGGTGGAATGATGAAAGCATTTAAGTTCACGCTTTCTGCTTGCCAAGACAAATTTTTGTGGAATAAAGTCGAGAAGCAAAAAGGCATCGAAAATAATTTATGAAAATCAAAAGTTTCAGAAATAATTTCGACGTATTTTTCATTACTAGTATCAGAAAATAACTAGTAGATGAAAAATACGTCGATAATATTTCTGAGACTTTTGGCCAAAATTTTGAACACCTGGTCTGTAATTTTAACACAAAAATCTTAGAGCCCCCAGGTTCTAGGATTTTTCGAAAAGGTCTAATTTTGCCAGATTTTTTTACAACACAAATTTTGCATCGACAATTTTCGCGGGATATTTTCCGACAAATTTTGTCGGACATTTTTCGCCAGACATTTTTTCCCGACATTTTCGCCAGACAATTTTCGTCAGACATTTTCGCCGACATTTTTCGCTGCACAATTTTTCCGACATCATTTGCAGTGGCTAAAAACGTAGTAATTATGAAAATTATCACCGCTGCTAAAAATGTCGAAAAATTTTGTGTAGCGAAAATTCAATACGGTGAAAAAAGTTAGTCTTAATAGTAAGGAATGTTTATTTATAATTAAAAAATCACAAAAATCCTATAATCTGTTTGATTTCTCTGATATTTTTTTGAGCAATTTCTCTGGCTTGAAAGCTTCCTTGCCTTAAGACATCCTCTAGGTGTGTCCTATCTTGTATTAGACGTTCATATTCAGTTCGGATTGGCCTTAGCGTTTCTTCGGCTACTTCTATAACCTTTTGCTTAAATTGTGCTTGATTCAAACCAATAGATTCTTCAACAATTGCATCAAGAGTTTTTCCAGTAAATGCAGAATAAATTGTTATCTAAATAAGGATTGATAGTGGAAATCTTCAATACAACCACAAGCTTACCAGATTTGAAATAGCTGGCCTTTTTTCCAAATCGAATGAAATGTTTGGCTCAAAATCACTCATAGATTTTTTAATCTTACTATAAACAAGATCGGCTGGATCCGTAATATTCAAAGTCGCCCATTTGCTCTGATCTGATTTGCTCATTTTCTTGGTCGGATCAGACAAGCTTTTTATTCTGGGGCTCTTTGATAGAACCATTNATATTTAAAGTCGCCCATTTGCTCTGATCTGATTTGCTCATTTTCTTGGTCGGATCAGACAAGCTTTTTATTCTGGGGCTCTTTGATAGAACCTGAAATAATGTGTTAATAGAAATTAAATTTTGTTCATCCACAAACATAGGTGAAAGGAGAGTCCAGTTTTGGTCCATCCAGCATGAGTGGGGGTAGTATGACTTTGGACTACTTTTGAGGTGGGGAAGGGGGTAAAATTTGGCGACCTTTTTTTCTTTTTTAGCAAATTTGGACATTTTTTATTATCAACTCTCCAATGATCCCCCTCCCCTTTCGCATGACCCTATCCCCCCTCTTAATTCAAACCGGCCGCTTCGCGACCGATTTGAGTGGGGGGGGGGGGTCCAGATCTGGACCCTTTTCACCTATGCCCATAAAGAAAAGCAAAAAGTACCATTTCAGGCAAGGGAAAGTAGTTACAATTAAAATGCACATTAAAATGTCCAGCTAAACCTCTAAGGACATGCATATGTTGGTTTTGATCCTCACCAACCGGTACATGAGTTCCTTTGTATAAAAGTACGTCACTGGCTTGAAGAACAGGATAACATAACAAACCGATTGGAACTTCACTATTTTTATACCTAAAAACAATAAAGATTTTCGGAGCTACTTCGGCTCTTATACCCCCATTGAACGTGGTCTAAAATCGAAAAATTTGATTTTTCAACATTTTCTCAAAAATAACCCTATTCGGGGTAATTTTATGCGGGAAACACGTTGACGATGNAAGAACAGGATAACATAACAAACCGATTGGAACTTCACTATTTTTATACCTAAAAACAATAAAGATTTTCGGAGCTACTTCGGCTCTTATACCCCCATTGAACGTGGTCTAAAATCGAAAAATTTGATTTTTCAACATTTTCTCAAAAATGAACCTATTCGGTGTAATTTTATGCGGGAAACACGTTGGCGATGTTATTTTTGCGTTAAAATGCTTCCATTTTTTAGACAAGGAAGCATATTTGCATATTAGCTTTTCGAAATATGTAGAAAGCACATATTGCGAAAAAGCTAATATGCAAAAATTCGATTTTCTAAAAAATGGAAGCGTTTTTACGCAAAAATAACATCGCTAACGTGTTTCCCGCATAAAATTACCCCTAATAGGGTCATTTTTGAGAAAGTTTAGAAAATAAAATTTTTCGGTTTTAGACCACGTTCAATGAGGGTATAAGAGCCGACAGTAGCTCCAGATTTTCACTTAAATAGCTGAACTAACTGTGCAGATTTGTCTTTGTATTGAGGCAATCTGTTAAGTCTTGTAATCGATTGTAGGCTTCCCAAAATCCAAAATAGTTGAGTATGTTCAAGAACATCGCTTTGTTGGAAAAGAATCGTCTCTTTTGGATTAATACCAGATGCAAGAAGAGCAGCTGTAGTAGAAAGTAGATTTTCTCGAAACTAAAGTTATGAATCAAATTGAAGAAAATAAGACTCGAAGATGCCGGAACTTATGCACTTAGTCCCCCCCCCCCCAATTTGGGGGGGGGGCCAAACTGTACCGATTAGGGCAGTTCGGCCCCCAAAATTCGCATAAATACAAACATTTTGGGGGGGGGGCGAAGTGCATAAGTTCCAAGATGCCAACTCTTTTTTTCACGTTCTAATTAAAAGAAAGCTATCATTTTCTTATTTGCGTAAGGTGGACGTCCACCTTCACAAATAAGAAAATGATAGTTCATGGACCTTTTGTTTTTTCCAGCCTTCAGCCGGGTTGGGAGTGATATTGGGTAAAACACAAAGTTTTTTTTCACTTTTTCTATACTCTATACATAGAGTATAACAAAGTGAAAAGCAAAAAAGTCCGCAAACTTTTGGATTTACCCAATATCATACATGGGGACATGATCCCCTCATTTCGCCGCATTCGCGAAAAAATTGAGCTTCCAATTCGCATTTTTTCGAGAGAAGCGAGAAAAATTTGAGTTTTTTATGTGAAAAAAATGCGAAATGGGTCATCAAAAAATGCATAATTCGCCAAAAATAACATTTAAATCACGAAAAAAATTCGCATTTTTATATACTGAACTCGCGAAAATTCGATTTTTTATAGACCCAATTTGCAAAAATGCGAAATGAGTAATAGACCCAATTCGCGTTTTTGGTCTCTGATCCCATCCATTGTCCACGTATGCCCATCGTCGTAATTTTGGTCTAGATTTGGGAAGTTTTTAGGAAAATTTTTTTCGACCTTTTTAAACAAAAAAACAGAACCACAGGAGAAAAATTTGATTGAAAAATGCTTGTTTTTAAGCTGAAAATGCTCAGAAAATTGCAATTTTTGTTGAAAAAATGGTCAATTTTTGATCGAAAAATTTTTGGGCTAAAACATAAGGGGTGAGGGACCAAGGGGAAAAGTTTTCATTTTTCCAGGTTTGGGGGGAAGGTTCCCCAGGTCCCGCCCCATAATTACGACGCTGCGTATGCCCAATATATTCCCTTAGCCACCCCCATAACGTCGACACGCTGCAAATATTTAGCCCTACATCATTGAATTTAAAAAAATTTAGTGACATCCCAGCGTTAAAAAGATACTTGTTTAGGTTCGGGAAATCCAACAGTGATTGCGTGAAGATCAACAATAGCAAGCAATTTCAAGGCTTCCGGTTTTGTCTAAAATTTTACGTATAACTCGCGAAAATAGAAAAATCCAACTCGTTGAATATGGATCCAATTTTGTATAAATCCAAAGTAATTGCCAATATGAGGAACACCAGTTGGTTGAATACCAGAAAAATATACGTCAGTAGTAGAAGAGAAATTATGAGAAGTTGGCAAAATTGAAGAGCATTTAAAACATAACAAGCGACGGTACAGCAAAAGCATACTAAAAATGGAAATATACAATTTTAAACATACAGTCAACTCTTGATTTAGTGACCCCTTCTGAGAATTTCCCCGCCAACACGACCACGCAGGGATGCGTTGCAAAAGTATAAATACAGTCAAACTCGATTTAGTGAGGGCCTCCACTAATTGCGTCTTGAAATTTTTGAAGCACTAAGGGTGCGCGCTAGACGTTCGGAAATGCGCTAGCGTCTAGAAATAGTGCATTTTCACAATTTCCAGGCGATTTCCGGACGGCTCGTGTCCGGAAATTCGATTTTCCAGACGGCTAGCGTCCGGAAACGATTTCCAGACGGCTAGCGTCCGGAAATACTACAATTTACGGACGGCTAGCGTCTGGAAATTGTTGTGAAAAACATTTCACAACGATTTCCGGACGCTAGCTGTCTGGAACTGCGAATTTCTGGACGCGAGCCGTCCGGAATTATGAAAATGCACTATTTCCGGACGCTAGTGCATTTCCGAACGGTTAGCGTCCAGAAATGCAATTTCCGAACTGCTAGCAACGATCGTTCCATCCCACTCTTGTCTATACCAAAAATACCTTGCCAAATACAGTTATGAACAATTGAAGATGGGTACTACACGGCTTAATGGAAACTGTTTTCTGCACTGCGGGCAATGACCTCCAATCGAATCGGGTGAATCGAAATTCTTAGAATGCTCGATTAAACAGCTCCAACAAAAGAGGTGTCCACACGGAGTGCTAATCGGGAGTTTTTGATCGAGACAAATGCCACAAGTTATAGAATTTTTCTTAAAATGGCATGGTCAGTATCATCATAAAAGCTAACAGTGGAACATTTCCGACTCTCAGATCACAATATATATTGAAATTGAGCTCATTCGACAGTACTTTTGCTGGGGGAAAAACATATTATATTTTTGTCCACCAAAATTACTGTCGAATGAGCTCAATTATAATGGCAGTATCACTTTTCGTACAATTGTTTTCGTACGGTACTTTTCGTACAATTATTTTTCGTACGGACTTTTCGTACAAGTACTTTTCGTACAAGTACTTTTCGTACAATTATTTTTCGTACGAACTTTTCGTACAGTTACTCTTCGTACAGGTACTTTTCGTACAAATACAAAAGGGGGGGGGCAAAATTACTTGCCAAGGGGGCGACAAGTCCTCGCCTAAGGACCAATTTATGCGAGGATATACCGCCCCTTACGCGAGGACTTTTGCCCCTCCCCCTTGTATTTGTACGAAAAGTACCGTACGAAAACAATTGTACGAAAAGTACCGTACGAAAACAATTGTACGAAAAGTAATACTGCCATTATAATTATATAATTACCGGGAGCCGAGCGCCAACGCACTCGGAGGGTTGAAGAAAATAATTAATTAATTGAGTTCAAGTTGGATCGTAAAAGTGACATTTTCGAAAAGTTTCTTTACGAACCCCCTGCTGAAATTTTTTCGTGAAGAAACTTTTCGAAAATTCGTTACTTTACGATCCAACTTGAAATCGATTAATTATGCAAATTTCAAAACCTGGCACTCCCCTGAGTTATGACCTGATGGTTGAAAATGTTCCCTCGTTAGGGTATACCGTATTTGAAATATCGGATTCGTTATCCGGTTTATATTGAACTTTATTTTTGGCCGTTTTTGTCTTTGTTAAGCGTACAAGCCAGTTAACTATAACAAAACAAGTTTGAGCGAATGACAACAAGCCAACAACTTGGAACAACTTTTTTGCCTAAATTTAAATAAGCTGAAACGTCGCACTTAAAAATCTTGCCTGGATGTTAGACTGAGGCCGGAAGCTCAAGTAACTAATACCAGTAAAGCGCTTTGATAATGTATAAAATGCTGTGCCAAATAAATAGAAAAATGCAATATGTAGACTTTCCACTTGCTCTATATTTGTTTGCCTAAAAAAATTAATTTTTAAATGGGGGTCAACTTTGCAGTATTATCTCCGAAAAAATTTTTTGAAATTTTTGCAAAAATGACTCTTCTAGGGGTAATTTTATGCGACAAATCGATTGCGCGCATTCCCGAAGCTTGAAAATGCTTCCCTGTCCCTGATTCAGGGAAATAAGAGTGTGTATTGAAGCGAAAATATAAAATTTTGGATTGTTTACACACTCTTATTTCCCTGAATCAGGGTCAGGGAAGCATTTTCATGCACGCAATCGATTTTTTGCATAAAATTACCCCTAGAAAAGTCATTTTTGCAAAAATTAAAAAAAATTTTTCAGAGATGCTGCTACAAAGTTTACCCCACTCAATGTAAAACAAAGTTTATGACATACTTTAATACCGATACAACCGATGTTAGGAAAGTGTTAAGTTCTCCGAAACCCAAAATATGTGCGCGATTAGCCCAATATTGAATGAACCAAGTGATCAAATCAAGAACCTTTGAGCGAAAAGACTCTAATATGGTAAAAGCTAATCGACAAAAACTCGATGGCACAATCTTATTTTCTGTATCCGATACTTGGACTAAGCCAACGTATTCCTCACCAACAGTTTGAACGGCTAAAATAAATGAATTTCGGAGCTACTACACGCTTTCCTGATTCAGGGAAGACCTAGGTATTGAAGCGAAAAGTCGTAAAAATGCGATTTTTGTCTAAAAACGACCCCTTTTGGGGTAAAAATATGCGGGGAATCCAAATTTGACATTCATAAAATTCCTCGGATTCAAAAAACTGTATATCGACGCGAAAATGCGTTTTAGGCAAAAATTGCATTTTTGCGACTTTTCGCTTCAATACACAATATGTCTTTCCTGAATCAGGGAAGCGTTTTTTCGCTATTGTGTAGTAGCTCCTGAATTTTTCTATTTGTTTAAAAGACGATTACCCAATAAGTTGGTGGTTGAATAATAGATGAACCGAGTAAGGTCTCCTATAAATCTGTATGTGCGAACCCAAACCGTATCACCAAGTATGCCTTTGATGAGTTGATTCACGGTTTCCTCTAATTCTTTTAGGTGTTCTTCGTCTCTTTGGAAAGATCGCACTAACTCGTGCACTTCTGCCACATAAGTTTGCATCAACTGAATATTAAATGAATAGCTATGAAGAAAAGTTTTAAGGTATTCCTGTCCATGTAACAAATTGTTTGTTGATGATTTTTAGAATTAAAAAAAACAATGAGATTTATTATAAACTCTGTTTGCTGATCCTCCCGAAATCAGGTTTTTGGAGGAGTTGAGCCAATCGTGTCAATAAACCACTTTTGAAGCTACTACACAATAACGGGGACACGTGAAAATTTTATCTGAAAATGACCCCTCTAGGGGTAAAAAAAGGAGAATCCGAATTTGAAATTTTCAAAGCGAAAAAACAGGGTAAAGGACTCGTTTTCACTCTTCGGCAATATGCGCAATCGATTTCTCGCATAAAATTATCCCTAAGATGCTTATTTTTAGGAAATTTTTTTCGGTTCCAGAACCTTGTTGGCCCCCTAGTCCAGAGTAGTATCAAGTTGTTTATTGATACGATTGGCTCAACTCCTCCAAAACCTGATTTCGGGAGGAATTATAAGTTAAAATAATCAAACAAGATATAGGATGTTCAATAAATAAAATTAGGTATTAGTTAAGCCTCAAATAATATTCTGAGCCATTCTGGTTTTGAAGCGTAGTACGAATCTTTTCATTGCTGGTTGGATGCTAAAATGAAGTAAAAATTTTTATATGAAAAGCTCCATTTTGGCCAAATTGTAGAAAACAACTTTTTTTTACCGAAAGTGATATCATTTGGATCTTTTACTTAATTTAAGCTTTTTCAATTAAAGGATCAGTCGAGTGGGAAAAAAGTTACCATTGTTTTGTTGATATTCGGAAAGATCATGAAAAATGGAGCATTTTTTGTTTTTACGGCATGTTCTGAATCGTTATAGTTTTCGAGATAATTGCGTTTGAAATTTTGAATTTGTTACAAGCTCTTCGTTGTAATACACAAACTTTTTTGAATTTTTTGCGGAAAAATCGATTTTTCCATCTATTTTTTAAACTTTCATAAGATGAACATTGTAGCAATTTGTTATAGCTAAATGAGACGAACAAAATGACACCAAAATTATCCAATTTGAACATTGTTTTGGGTTATTGAAACGAAAATTCTGAATCAGGGTTTTCGTTTCAATAACCCAAAACAATGTTCAAATTGGATAATTTTGGTATCATTTTGTTCGTCTCATTTAGCTATAAAAAATTGCTACAATGTTCATTTTATGAAAATTTTAAAAATTAATGCAAAAATCGATTTTTCTGCAAAAAATTCAAAAAAGTTTGTGTATTACAACGAAGAGCTTGTAACAAATTCAAACGCAATTATCTCGAAAACTACAACGATTCAGAACATGCCGTAAAAAGAAAAAATGCTTCATTTTTCATGAACTTTCTGAATATCAACAAAAATGGCAACTTTTTTTCACTGGTCCTTCAATATAATTCTTATATATTTGTACGAATGAAGAGTTTTCGGTTTTTTTAAAATCAGTTTCGGTCTCTCGGTTTTCAATCTCACGGTTTCTATCATGGTAAAAAACCGTTAAAGCAAAATCCCAGAAACGTGATACCAAAAATTTACTCTGTCACTATTGAGTTTCAAACATAAATGATGTTTTCGCTTTGATAATTAGACTTATTTGAATGAAGACCTGATGTCGTTTTAAAATTTTTTTGTTTCTATAGTTAGGGACCGCCACCGGTTTTCAGAAATCGGCTTTTCAATGGGATTTTCGTATCGGAATTGTTTTAAAAATAAAATCTACGATAGAAAAAACCATGTAGTGAAAAAAACCGCGCCGAAAATGGATTTTTCTATGAAAAAGTCACCTATAAAAAATGTGTTATTTTTCCACAGCTTTGTATAGTGAAAATAGGTAAAATACGTGCCTTGACGTTTTATGAGCTGAAAAACTTCTTCTATGGGTAATTTTATGCGAGGAATAGATTACGCACATTTTAGAAGCTTGAAAACGCATTCCTGGCCCTGATTCAGGGAAAATTTAGATTTTTTGTCGACTTTTTTATGCTCGTACTTGGTTTGAAAAAACGTTTCCTGAAACTAGCATCGGTTATGCAGTGGCAAAGTAGCTTCTTATTGGTCACAAGTTCGCGGGTTCGAATCCTGCTTGGATCAATATTTTTTTGCACAAAGATAAATTTTTGCATAAAGTAAAAAAGAGTATTTACCCTGAATAAGGGTCAAGGAAGCAATCCGGAATTCGGATCCAGAATCCGAATCCATAACCCGAATTCAGAATCCGGATTCAGAATCCGAATTCAGAATCTTGTCCGGAAATGCCCTAAATAGTCTTTTTGAGAATTTGAAAATTGAGAAATTGAAAGTAAGCCAGCTTTTTTCTTCATAAAAAATAGTAGGAAAATCGTATAAAAATCATATAAAAATCACGTGTAATGGATGGATGTTGATTGAACTCCTTATTTTATGCATATCACAGATCACTTATAGATTAGTAAAAAATTCCCTAGATTCTTCTCCACGTTGTGATACGAGCCCCGTAATGATAAGAGATTTTATAATAATTCTTTTTAGTTTAATTCTGATTAAATTTTTGATTCGTAGTTTCTCCTCTTTGTCTAATTGGAACCATCATGTCCTTTCGAATAGAGCTCTTCTTCATTTTTTCCTTATTTCTGGTCCATTCACAAGCTCAAACTTATTCATATGATGTAGTTGTTTATGGAGGAACCGCTTCTGGCGTAATAGCCGGATTTAGTGCAGCAAAAGAAGGTCTCAAAGTAGCAATACTGGAACCAAGTAAACATCTTGGCGGTATGGTTTCTGGCGGATTATCTATCACTGATATCGGAAACTCGGTAGTAATTGGCGGTTATGCACAAGGATTCTGGGAACATGGTGCTGCTTATTATAATAAAAAAGGCGCCTATTGGTATCTCGAACCGTATATTGCCGAAAGAGTTTTTAATGATCTAGTGAATGAATCTGGAGCAGTCGTGTTTTATAATCAACGTTTAAAAGAACAAGGTGGTGTTGAAAAACAAAATGGAAAGATTACAACGTTAAATATGGAAAGTGGCGCATCGTTTTCGGCAAAGGTATAAAGTCCGGGGGTGATGGTCAAGTGGTAGTGCACTTTTTTCGATTTTTCCCCGCCATTTTAGGCCATGGTGATCTCATGGCTTTTGCCGGCGTTTCGCATCTTTCCAGTCTGACAGTTCCCTTGTAAGGCTTAGGCTTAAGGCTTAGGCTTTAGGCTTAAGGCTTAGGCTTAGGCTTAGACTTAAGGCTTAGGCTTAAGGCTTAGGCTTAAGGCTTAGGCTTAGGCTTATGTTTAGGCTTAAGTCTTAGGCTTAAGGTTTAGTCTTAAGGTTTAGTCTTAAGGCTTAGTCTTAAGGCTTAGGTTTAAGCTTTAGACTTAGGCTTAGGTTTAGGCTTAAGTCTTAGGCTTAAGCTTAAGCTTAAAGCTTAGGCTTAAGGCTTAGGCCTATTGTCGACTACTTTTGGCACCCTTTTGCCCACTTTTTTCGTATCGCAAACTTTGATTTTCCAATTTAGGTTTTTATTGACGCCACGTATGAAGGTGATCTCATGGCTTTTACCGGCGTTTCTTATATCGTTGGTCGGGAACCACAAAGCGAATATCATGAATATTACGGTGGTATTCGAGAAGGTTTAAAAGACTGCCATTCTGGATTACAATGCGCTTCCGGCATCCATCCTGCTTTCCAAAACGATGGGACAACTTTGTTACCATGGGTCTTACCAGAACCTCAAGGCCCAATTGGCTCTGCGGATGGAAAAACTCAATCTTATAATTTCCGTTTATCCCTCACAAATGAAACCGACAACCTTGTTCCTTACCCAAAACCAAAGAATTATGATCCAAATCGATTCACTCAATTATTACGCTCAACGTTGAGTTACATCCAATCGATGGGCGCTGCCGGAGCTGCTCAAGCATATTTTCCGAATTTCTTGAGATATTATACTAAAAAATCGATGCTAAAATACATAAAAATCGACGCTAACACAGCTGATTATGTTGGCGCAAATTGGGATTATCCCGATGGAACTTATGCACAAAGAGCCGCGATTTGGCAAGACCACATCGACTATGTGATGGGGTATTTTTACTTCTTGGCCAATGATCCGAGACTCCCTAGTGATTTTCGTGCTGTGATGAATCAATACGGTCTGTCCAAAGACGAATTTGTCGATAATAACAATTGGCCTTATGCATTATATGTTCGCGAGGCTAGACGCATGATCGGCGATTTTGTAATGTCCGAAAAAGACGTGATTAGCGATGGTGTTCACATGGATGGTCTGAAAAAGCCAGATCCTATTGGAATGGGTTCCTATGGACTGGATACACATCCGATTCAAATGTATGCCGATGAAAAAGGAGCACTCATTTATGAAGGGGAAGTAGCACCTTGGTCGGACGTTGTAGTATGGCAGAAAAATCCGTTTCAACTCCCTTATAGAATTTTGTTACCAAAACGAGCCGAAATTACGAATTTGTTGGTCACCGTATGTGTTTCATCAAGTCATGTGGCTTATTTGGCGATACGATTAGAGCCCCAATATATGATTATGGGTCAAGCGGCGGGAGTTGCTGCAAGTTTAGCTATACAAAATAACCAGGCGGTTCAAGATGTGAATACAACTGACTTGAGCAACAAATTGCGATCACAGAATGCTATATTGGAATTGTAAAATTGAAATTTAAAAAACGTTTTTCATTATATTTATTTCAAAATAAAAGAAATCGATTCCGTGCATTCCCGAAGCGTGAAAATGCTTTCTTGACCCTGATTCAGGGAATGGGTGTATTGAAGCGAAAATCAAACATTTTCGAATTTTTATGAGAAAACCGTCGATTCTTAGGTTTTTCTATGAGGGGAATCGATTGCGCACTCCCGAATCTTCAAAATGCTTTCTTGACCCTGATTCAGGGAAGAAATCGGTGTATTGAATCAATTTATTTACGTAAATACGTATCCCTTCCCTGAACCAGGGTCAAGAAAGCGCTTTCACGGTTCGGGAGTGCGCGCAATCGATTCCCCGCCTAGAACAACCATAAGAATCGACGGTTTTCTCATAAAAATCCGAAAATGTGTGATTTTCGCTTCAATACACCCATCCCCATTCCCTGAATCAGGGTCAAGGGAGCATTTCACGCTTCGGGAATGCGCGGAATCGATTTCTCGCATAAAATTACCCCTAGAAAAGTCATTTTTGCAAAAATTCAAAAAAATTTTTTTTTGGAAGTGCTGCTGCAAAGTTTATCCCCCCTTTAAAATGTTAATTTTTTTAACAGATCAATGCTTTGCTTCATGCATAGATTTCATTTGATTAGACCTCTTTTTGCTTTCTGTTTCTTGACCATAGTGGCATAAGAATTCCGCATCACAAGCTCTTGATGAACAAACCGCCCATTGCATCTCTAAGCCGGTCTCAAAAACATTACAAGTTGTTGTCCACCATTTATAAGGAGATTGTAAATTAGTGGCTTCGGTCATATTGGCGATTACACAGTTTCCAGTACTAGTTTCATTATATCCAGGTAGCCAATCAGTATAGCCTCCTTCCTAAAAGGATAAAGGTTGATTGCCAGGTTTTTCTTATAAGGATGTTGAAATTAAAATTTTTCGAGACCCGTAAAATATTCATAAATCTCAATTAGTTTACTGAAAAAGTCCAGAGAGTCACCCAGATATTACAGTACCAGAGGAGCATAGATGGATAGGGGGGGGGTCATAAAACCCCCTCGTTAGGCGCCCCTTCCCCATCCGCGTCTCCCCCCCCCCTACCGTTCCCCGACGGCGCGGGAGTATAAAGGAAATTTTTGTTATTTTGGTGTTTTTTGGTCAAAATCGCTTAAAAACGATAAATTTCATTTTGGACAAAAATTACCCCAAAAAATCGGTCGTTTCGCGGCCGCTTGGCGCCCTTAACTCATTTTTCCGGGCGAGAGAAAGGGTCGTAATTACGGCCCCCTATCCATGTACGTTGAGGAGGTCGGTCCTCTTAACAAAAAGCTCATATCAATAGTGCATTTTTGATAACTTGAGAATGGAAAAAAGTCTAAAATTCTCAAAAAGCATAGCACAAGATCTGGATAGCCCCAGAAGACTCGGAGGTTCCAGAGGAAAAAAAACAAAAAGCTAATTGTGGAACTACTGGGGCTTCAAAAAACACAATATTGTAGTTGGATGTTTTTTGGACGTCCCCAAATTTTTTTATCATATCATCTTTATATAACTTACAGGGGCTTCTCCTCGTATAAAGTCATACCACGACCAAGCACCATTGGAAGAATTTCGATGCAGCCCAATATAAAAATATGGAACTTCATAATGCTGTAAGCTCATATTTACTAAAAATATAATGCTTTAAAAAAAATATATTAGCATACATCGAATAAAATCAGCTTTTTGTTGACTAGTAATAGCCACTAGTTCTTGCTCAGGATCAGAACAAAGCTCAGGAGCAGTTGTATCAGGATCACCACCTCCAAGCATCCAACCTTGAAGACACTCAGCATATTTTACAGGGCGGTTATTTTGTGTATCAAAATAAGTTAGTTGGTATGGCTGCCAATCAGGGCAGAAACAGTTGGCTAAAAATATAGAGGGAATAGAGGTACGTAAAATAAATCATCGATCGATGTTAGAAAATTTTCTAGTCTTTTTAATAGTCGGTTCGTGAGAAAACCAAAAGCTCGTATAATGTCTAGTATTCGGAGACGCAGCTACTCTTGGAGTAGCGCGGCACCGAAGACGCAGCTACTCATGGCGTAGCGAGGCACCGAAGACGCAGCTACTCATGGCGTAGCGAGGCACCGAAGACGCAGCTACTCATGGCGTAGCGAGGCACCGAAGACGCAGCTACTCATGGCGTAGCGAGGCACCGAA
>OZJO01001496.1:0-10893 GCA_900406225.1 Acrobeloides nanus
ATTTTCGTGGGGCTCTACCAAAGAAAGAGAGATGAAAAAATCTATTTTTTCAGGACCATACGTTCAGGGCCATTTTCCAATTCATTAAAAAATTTTATTTAAACTTTCTGGCGCATTTAGAAATCGTTTGAAGACGTTTATAATACCCGATCCTTGTTGGTTCCTTGGTATACTATTGCTGGAAATCATGACCATCTTGGAAACGTTTCTGCTCAAATCGAGTACACCAACTATAGTAACATTTGGACGTTTCCGGATTTTTATTATAAAGCTTCATACAAATTCGGAGCGAACCAAAACTCCTCTATCGATTTGTTTATGATCGACACAATAATTCTTTGTGGAAATTCTATTGATGTCCAAGGAAGTGGGGTTATTGATTGGATTTTTGCTAAACATAAAAATCCAGGTACTTTTACACGTTAACTAATCTCAAAAAGCAAAAGCAACCAAATGTACCCATTTTTGGCAAAATGATTAAAATGGACTTTTTGGAAAAAATCGTATTTTTCAGTAAAAATTTCTGACCCCCTCTCCAAAATTACAATTCTGTGGACAGCCCCTTTGTCTATGCCATATATCCGATCAAACGAATCATTAGTAAAAACAAATTTTGAGATACCCCACCAGATATCGCAGCAGCGAATCGTCAATTATCATGGCTGGAAGAGCAACTTTCAAAATCAACTGCCGATTTCATATTCGTTGTCGGGCACTACCCTATCTATTCCGTATCTGAACACGGCCCTAACCAATGCCTTATCGACAAATTAGATCCACTTTTAAGAAAATACAACGTTAGTGCATACTTTGCCGGACATGACCACAATCTCCAACATATTCGAATCACAAAAAGAATGAATGAAAGTGCCCCTACCACGTCAAATTATATCATTTCTGGAGCTGGATCGAGAACTGATCGATCGAGTCGAAATAGCAAATCTGTACCAGAACATTCGCTACTTTTTCGGTATCCTAATGGGTGGAATCCATTTTCTCAAGTTGGATTTTCCAGTGGTGGATTTATACACGTGACGATTAAGAAAAAGCGGGCTGATCTCTTTTTCTATAGTGGTAAAAAAGAGCAAAAATATCGGATGTCACTTGTGGCGAGGAAATAGATTTTTATTAAAACATAATTTTACATGTGTATACTTGTATATTTTATTTTTACATGCATAAATTTATATAAGGCTGACTAGCGAAAACTAGTTAAATATAAACAATTAATACAAACAAGGGTATTCGATTTGTTGCAATAATTACCATGTATGAGTACAATTTCCGCTCGGGATGCAGCAAACCATTTGAGTGGCGGAAGTGGTCACTTGCTCTTCATGACCATAATAATACCTGAGGGTTACGGTGATGTCAAATTGAAGGTTGACATAAAGTGATGTTAGATGGGAATATGGAGCTTGGCAGTATTCGCTAAAAAATTTGGAAAATATAAAATTGTAACTTTTTTTGACTCTTGTTAATTTTTCTCCCAACCACCTTACTCTATCATTTTTAGAATGAGGCTTATTCTCTACTTCGTCCTGTGTAGACTAACATAACCTAAGCCTAGGCCTAAGACTAAGCCTAAGTCTAAATCTAAGTCTTAGCCTAAACCTAAGCCTTAGCCTAACCCTACTTTGACCCAACCCTCCTCAAACTGATCAATATTTGAATATCTTACGCAACACTTCCAGTCAGTTGAACCGTATTGTTAAAATACAATTGAGCTTTATTTCCAGACAAGGGGTTAATTTTCATGGCAGTCCCATTCCCGCCATTGCCAACTTTATCGGTAGCCCAAGGCTGCCATCTATTGAAAATAGTAGCAGAGATATTGACTACATCAATAGGAAAATAATTGCCGTTTGATACATTTACAAAGTTCTAAAGTTTTTATTTAATTAAAAGTTGGGAATAGTTTGCAGAGTAAATGGGCTAGGACAAAAAATTGATTTTTTTCAAAAAGCGAAGTAAGAGGTAAGAAACCTACCCCTCCCAAAAATTTTTTTTCAATTTTTTCAAATTGTGAGAGAAAAACCTCTATTGAAAATGAGTCGGTGAATATTTCTAGACTTTAATGTTTTGGACTATCTAAAAATTTGTACCGTAAAGAAAAAGCTGATCTTCGTATGGGTGACATTATCTTGATCATATACATTTACAACTTCAATTGGATAGGAAAGTCCATTTAAAGTCACTTGTCTTGGCATAAGTATATAAAAAGCACCAGAAGCCAATAGGACGCATACAATTATGACTAGACTTATCCATATACAACTAAAAATGGGAATATATGCAGGTTAGTAAATGTATATGTGGGTGTTGTGATTCCCCATCGATCACAGATTATGCAAAATCCTTTGGACGCAAAGGGAACCGAAACCTTGCTAGAGCCTGTGATGCCGAATCCCTTGGCAGAGCACCGGATCACTGCATAATATTGGGTAGGTATAAAAGTATGATTGCTAATCTCGATCTTACGTAGTGCCAATCTCTATAGTGGGCGGAAAGGATGAATTTTGTAAAAAATGTGGGGTTTCTGATTTTTTACTTTCTAAAAAATTTTTGAACAAAATTGAAAAAATTATTATTTGCCAAAATTAAAGTTTTTTATTATTCATTCTGGCGATTTTTTAAGCAAAAATTGAAACATTGTCATCTTAGAAAAACTTTTTAGATGGCCACTTGTTATATTTAGGGAGGCGGGCGGTGACGTAGGCAAGGGTGGTAGGGGGGGGGCAGGATCCCCCTAGTGGGCCAAACTTAAAAAATCCCTACACCTTTAACAAAATTTTCAAGTTTATAACTATTTTTTTTTCAAAATTTAAACATTTTTTGCTCATTTTTTCTTTAATAAATTGATTTGGGAAGGGGGTCAAAATTTTTAAAATAATTTTTTGACCCCCGCACAAATTTTCGAAAAATTTCAACCCCTTTTTCATCTATGGGGCCAATTTTTGGGATTTAGAGGTGGAGTGACCCCATTTTTAGGAGTCACAGAATTGCATGCCAGAGCGTAAAATTTTTTTTAAATCTTACGTTTTCCGCGGCTTTAACCTTTCATCATTAACCGGTATTAATGCCACTAGAGTTCCTTCTAGCTCTAAAAATGCATTTTTACACAATTTTAAAATTTTGTCCAAAATTTTTTACCTTTGGGTATCCTCCCAGACCCGTTACAACTGGGACATGGCACTGAACCACCCATTAATTCGGTATAATCAGATGATTCCGCTCTCCTGCTACTGGAATGAGCATTATTGCTGTCAACAAGATTAGCAGTGTCACTATTAGAAGTGTCGCTGCGGATTCGAGAGCGAAAGGAATTTATCCTAAAAATTTAAAAATTGTAAAAAATTTTTTTTGGGGATGTACCATTTTGTAAATCGAGTATTAATAGAGCTCATCTTTTGCTCATCTTCAATCATAAAGGTTGAGCTGAAAAAGTGGATAAAAACTAATGCATGAAAATAATTGTTTGTGGAAAAAAGATTATGCAAATTTTATGGCAGGAATTTATGAGATTGTTCTATTTTTATAATAAAAATGGACAGCCATGTTTATAAATAAAAAGAAATCATTTCGCAAAATATATGAATCATGGTGATTCATCAAAATAAAATTTCTTGTTTTTTAAAAAAAATTTGAAGTGCAAACTCCGTTTTATAGCAAGATAAAAAAACTGGGCGTGCATGGACTAATGGCTAGAACGCTGGCTATTCATGTTATAGGCGTGGGTTCAATCCTAGTAAGCTCGCAATTTTTATTTTAGCGAATCATGAAAAGTTGTAAAACAAAATCCCCTTTAAATTACATGAAAAGAAATTGCCTATTATTAGTTTGGGGTTTATTTTTACAACTTTTTAAGATTCGCTAAAATAAAATTTTGAACCTGATGGGATAGAACCCGTGCCAATAACATGAATGACCAGCATCCTAACCATTAAGCCATGTGCGCCTAGATGTTTTAATTTCGCCATGGAACAGAGTTTACCCGAAATTTGTTATAAAACAACCCAAAAACTAATTCCGATAAGAAAAAAAGTGAAATACATACATGCACCGACGAATTCGGTTAAATATGTGACTAACTTCTGTGTTCTTGTTCCGTCTTACTCCTATTCTTTTTTCGTCTTTGTACTGCTAATTCTTTGCAGAACAACAAGTTCTCGTGCTCTTTGGCGATCTAATGTTTTCGTTTTAATGTCACGACCATTTTGAATGTTTGTATGGTGGTCTAAATCAGAGTGCAGTGGATGTATCGTTGGATAATTTTTGTAGTTTTTATGATAAAAAGAAAATTTAATTATCAATAAAAGAAAATTTAATAAACAAAAATTTTATTGATAAATAGAAAATTTGAAATTAGAAAATAAGATTTTTGTAAAAAAATGAAAAATTTGGACATTTTTTATGACAATATGAAAAATCTGGTGAAAAAATGGGACATTTTGGACATTTTTTTAAATCAAAAATCATAATATTAGAAATTGTTTGTTAAAATTCTTTATATAGGAAAAAACAGCGCCGTAGGAGAAATTTTTTGGAAAATGCTAAGAAAATTATGATTTTGGTTTTTTAAATTAGGCAAAAGTTTTTGGACCCGACCGGGACTCAAACCCGGAACTCCTGACTACCGTACAAGTGCACTACCATTGTGCTACCGAAACCTACAACTGATGCTCGTTAATTGGTGAATACTCGACGGTGTATTTTCTACTACTCACACTGTGATTAACACCTGTGTGCCATCTGACCGATTAACGGTACAAAGCGGACGTAGGGATTACCGATATGTGATAAGCTCATTTTTGGAAATAGTAAGCTCAGATTAACCACGCCGAGAACATGGAAATATAGTAAATTTTTGAATGAGGCAAAAGTTTTCGAACCCGGACCTATTTCCACGTTCTCGGCGTGGTTAATCCGAGCTTCAATATTTCCAAAAATGAGATTTTTGTTTTATAAAACGGAAACTGTTGGAATTTTTTTGGAAAAATGGAATTTTTGACAGATTTTTGTGAAAAAATGAGAAATTTTGGTCATTTTTTGGTGAAAAATCATAAGTAGTACCTAGAAAAACCATCTGTGTGTTAAACAGTTTTTTGATTTGTAAAGCTTTTATTATTAAAAAAGTACAGGGTGGCGCAAAAAGTTCCATTTTACCATTTTTTCATGAATTTTGGACTCAAAAATATTTTCCTAAAAGTCACCCTATTGTGGGTAATTCGATGCAGGGGAATCGATTACACTCATTCTCGAAGCGTGAAAATGCTTCTCTGACCCTGATTCAAGGGACAAATTGGGCTTTTGAAGCGAAAATGGTCATTTTTTCATTTTTCTCCTGAATCAGGGTTAGACAAGTGGTTTAGCACTTAGGGAATGCGTGTAATCGATTCCCCGTATCGAATTACCCCTAATAGGGTTATTAGGAAAAAAAATTTGGGTCCAAAATTCATGAAAAAAATGGCAAAATGGAACCTTGTTGCGCCACCCTGAATAACTATTAAATAAGAAACATAAAATCATTGCATATAAATTAGAAGACTTAAGGAATATAAATAACAATAAATAAAACCCGAGAATTGCACAAATATGCATTTATGCGAGTATGAGACATAACGAAAGAGTACTATCTGTTTAACGCCATGAGTAGAAAAGTGGGAGTATACTCTGTTTCCCGCGTGTCATTCAAAAACGTTGGAGCTCCATAGTAACTCACACAAAATAACTCACCTAGACGAGTAAAATGACACCAAAATGATCAAATTTAAAAATTGTTTTGGGTTATTGAAACGAAAACCTTGATTCATGTTTTCGTTTCAGTAAACCAAAACAATTTACAAATTAGATAATTTTGGTGTCATTTTATTTGTCTCGGTGAGTTATTAAAATACCATATTTCTTTAACAAAATGAAAGGCAAAAAAATAAAAATAATTGGGCGCAAGATGGACTCGGACTTTTGAAATTTAGTGCCTAATGACCAATTGCACTGCGCGTAACTTTTTTTTGTCGTTCATTGGGAAGCGGAGTATCCCTCCTCCCCGCTTTTTTACTCATGAAATAGACAGTAGTATGCATTTATGCGAGTATGAGAATAACAAAAATAAGCATGAATATGCTTAAACCAGCAATCTTTTAGACACAATAACGATAAATAGGCACAAAATTGATATAAAAAAGGCACAATTCTGCAAAATTCGAATAAAGAAAGGCCTATATAGATTATAGCAGTGTCGAAAAATGGGGTTCAATGGGTTTCAAATAGGTAATGGACTTTTGGGCAAAAATATCCATTTTAATAGACATTTTCTTGAACATTCGAAGGTCTAGGCTACAAGTGTTAAACGGCTCGATTGAGCTCCAAGTTGAATTTATTTAGTGAGATAATGGAAAAATTTTTATAAGTCATTTCGAATCAATCTGCATACCGTAAAAATTCAAAACCTTATCCGAAGCTCAAAAACCCGATTTTACGTTGATTTTTTAAATTTTCTAACCTGTCTAAAACACCCTAAATCATTTTTACGCCCAAAATTTATATCTGGCCGATGTATTTCAACATGTCGAACATTTCTAGCATGGTTTCGAAAAAATCCGAGAAAAAACTTTTTTCGATCTCTCCAACTTGTCACCATGTAACAATGGCTTAAAAATCGAAGTTTCTCGGGTTTTTTCGAAACCACAATAGAAATGTTTCTATATTGGTATACATAGGCGTAGCCAGGATATTCTGACAGGAGGGGGACTAATCGAGTAAAATACCAAAAATGTTGAAAAAATCAGGTAGCTGTTGTTTTTTATTTTGTCTTAAAATTTTTGGCAACGGGGGCTATAGCCCCCCCCCTTGGCTACGCCTATGTTGGTATAAATCGGCCAGATAGAAATTTTGGTCGAAAAAATTATCTAGAGTGTTTTAGGCAGGTTAGAAAATTCAAAAAGTCAACGTAAAACCGGGTTTTTGAGCTTCGGATAAGGTTTTGAATTTTTTACGGTATGTGGATTGACTCGAAATGACGTTTAAAAATTTTCCCATACGTTAATCTCACAAAATAAATCCAAGTTGGAGCCCAATCGAACAGTTTAAGGAAACCTTTGAACGTCCAAGAAAGTGTCTCTTAAATGACCAGCTCGAACGGAAAACAGTTTTTCCCACTCTTTGTTGATATTCAGAAAGTTCATGAAAAATGAAGCATTTTTTGTTTTTACGACAACTTCTGAATCGCTAACGGTTTTAAAAAAATTGCGTGTGAAGTTGGCGAAATTTAAAATCTTTGTATTACAACAAAAGCATGTACATACATCTTTCTACTATAATTTTTAACTTGATTCAATTAAAAGTTGTTTATTGAAGCGATGAATCAGATAATTTTAAATAATCGCCTCAATAAATAACCTTTAATTGATGCAAGTTACATGCACGTACATTTTTCGTTGTAATACACAGATTTCGAATTTCGTCAAATTTACACGCGATTATCCCGAAACAGTTAGCGATTCAGAACATACTATAAAAACAAAAAATGCTCCAATTTTCATGAACTTTCCGAATATCAACAAAAAGTGCACTTTTTTCCGGCTCGGACTGGTTCTTTAAGATTGAATTGCACTATTGCCTCTAAACGACGTAATAGTTAAAAACATGTTTGCCCAAAAATTTACGGGGTGGGGGTATCATGTGAGTAGGAACACTGAAAGATTAATCACTGAAATCACAATATGCTTATCACGTTTTTTTCAAAAATTATAGCTCATCTTCAAAGCGTTTCTTATGCTGGCGAAGCGTTTGTTTGATAAAGTTGACTATAGTCTCTGGGTGTTGGGATTGTATAGGGATACCAGTAGCTTCTTGTCTCTGACCTTGATGAGAAGCTCCAACATATAACCTAACGCTTGGATAGGCACGAACTTGAGCGGTTTGACAAGCGCCAGGGTATTGGTCACAATCAATTTTAGCCAGCCGGACTTTGCCTTCTAGCATCTAAAATTAGATTTGTTGTGATTCGAACGATCGATCAAGGTCTCTGTAAAATTTTTTGGATGCAAGATGGAACCGAACCCTTGCTAGTAGCATGATGGCAACACTTTGATAGCGCACCGGACCACTAAGCCATGGTGGTAAACAGAGATGTAAACGTGTATTACACGCTACACGTTTAACATGTACGTGTATTTTTGTAAAATTAGCGTTTTAAAAAATTTCCTTTACAGTAGCATGGTTATTAAGACAAACTAAACATATTTCAATTTTACTACACGAAAAATCGAAATTTACGTGTACGTGTAGTACACGATTCGTTCGTGTACGTGTACTACACGTATAAGTACACAAATATTGTTTCGTGTATTAAATTTTTTCATTTTTTATTCAAAAATCAAAATTTTGTCAAAAATTTTAAAAAAACTTTTTTAATTTTTGTCGAAATTTTGAAGAATTGTTTAATTTTTGACAAAATTTTGAATTTTTGAAAAAAATATGAAAAAATTCAGTACACGAAAAAAACATTTGTGTACGTGTAGTACACGTACACGATAGCAAAATTTTAACGTGTACTACACGTTTAATGTGTCCGTGTATTTGAACGTGTACATGTACTACATGTACACGATAGAACGTGTACGTGTAGTACACGTTAAAATACACGTACACGTTAAACGTGTAGTACACATACACGTACATGAAAATCGTACACGTTTACATCCCTGGTGGTAAATGAGTGGCTGATCGCTAATTTCGATCTCGAATTAGTGCCAAACGCAACATTTGTAAAAATAAAAAACTGCTTAAAATTAAAATGAACGAAAAAAAATTTAATTTTTGAAAATTCACATACTTTATTGCGAAAATTAAAAAATTTGGAAAAATTCATTTTTTCCATATTTTAATAATTTTCTCAATTTTTTACACAAATTTAAAAAATTTACAAAAATTCAATTATTGCATACTTTGTAAATTCACTCAAAATTTTATAAAAATTAAAAAATTGCTAAAAAATTCAATTTTTTATACATATTTTAAAAATATTCATTTGGATAAGAACTCAAACACAGAACATTTTGAGTGATTTTAAAAAACCTTTTATATAAAAATGCCCTCTTTGAAACATTTTGAGTTCAGAACGACCTCAGGAAAAATGCACCCAACCAATGTTGGGTGCATTTTTCCAAAGTGCTCTGGCGCCCTCCGAGTGCATCCCGCACTCAGTACATCCGTTCGAAGACACCGAGTGGACGTTCATTTGTACGCATTGGAAAGACAAGAAAGAGCAAGCTGCACTTGTGAGGACGATGTGCACTCGCAGCACTCGGAATAGCAAAAAAGGGCAATTTTGAATGAGGTTGTCCGTAGAGACTTTCTGTTTCGAGCTTGAGCTTGAGTACATTTTGGGTGCATGGCGGATATAGATTTGTGAGAAAAAATTTTATATGGCAAAAAATAAATTAATAGACTTTTTTTTATGAAAAATAACAAAAAATTATTCTTTATATCAAAAATCCAAAAAATTATTTTTTATATCTAACTTTAAAAATGCCAAAAATAGATTTTTTTGAGTAAAAATGACTAAAAAATGGAATTTTTGACCAAAAATCTCATGTTTAGCCAAAAATTCAAAAAAGAACAAATTTTTGATCAAAAACACAAAAATTCAAAAATGCTAGAAAAAGTTCAAACCATGGCCAGGTAGAAATTTTTTTAAACTTAAAAAAATGACATTTCGAGGGTAAATTTTATGCAAAAAATCGATTGAAATAAGTTTCGAAGCGTGAAAATGCTTCCTTGACCCTGATTCAGGGAATAGAGATCGTGTATTGAAGCGAAAATCGAAAAATTTGGATTTTTAAACAAAAAAGACCCCTCTGAGGTAATTTTATGTGAGGTATCGATTGCGAATAATTCTGGATCATGAATACCATAGGTCGGCAAGGTAAGGGGGAGGGAACCCTCTATGAGGTGGTCCCCCACCACCTCCACCAAAAAAAACGACCTTTTTTTAGCTTGAGGTAGTCTTCTGCACCCAATTTTTATGGACCACCTCATATGTNGGGGGGGGGGGGGCCCCCCCCCCCCCCCTTGCCGACCTATGATGAATACGTTTTCTTGGCCTTAATTCAGGGAAGAATTTGATGTATTGAACAGATCTAGAAGACAGTCATTTATTATTGAAGCAAAATCGAACGGATAATCATAATTATTCATCTGCATCAGAATCTTCCTCGTCAAATTCTTCCCTGAATTTTTGGCACTTTTGCCCAGAAATTCAATTTTATCATCTATAGATTTTTCTTTGAATCTCACCTTAGCAACTTGTTCAAAAGATGGTGCAAATTGAACACAATGTCCACACCAGGGGGCATAAAAATCGACAAGCCATGGCTCTGTTGACCCGAGTACTTCTTGATAGAATTCATGCCCCAATTTTTCTACCAAAGATGGTAGCCATTCTGTAACCCATCTTTGCATTGAGCCGGCATCTCTCCACCAATTTGAGGGGTAGTCACTTAAAAATGATTTTTTTTGCATTTTGAGATGGTGAAAGAGATTTTTAGAAGGGAGGTAGAGTTCATAGGTGGACAAACAGGAACGGAGAGGGGTCTGATACTTTTTTAGTTGGGTTGCCAACATTTTCAAAATTTACTTTAGTCCCCGCTTACGTTTTTTCGAAAATTTGCCAAAATTTTGAGCAAAAACATAAAGGGGGCCAAGGTGATTTTTTCGAATGTTTGATCTATCAAAAATTAAAAAGGAAATTATTATGGTAGTATAAGGGGGAGGGGAATGAGAGGCTTAAGCTTATGCTTTGCTTAGGCTTATACTTTGCTTAGGCTTAATTGCTTTGGCTTAAGTTTAGTCTTATTTGACACTTACACAGCCTTATTCGTTAGTTTTCCT
>OZJO01001496.1:10993-27516 GCA_900406225.1 Acrobeloides nanus
GCATCTAAAATTAGATTTGTTGTGATTCGAACGATCGATCAAGGTCTCTGTAAAATTTTTTGGATGCAAGATGGAACAACCCTTGCTAGTAGCGTGATGGCAACACTTTGGCAGCGCACCGGACCACTAAACCATGGTGGAAAATGAGTGGCTGATCGCTAATTTCGATCTCTAATTAGTGCCAAACGCAACATTTGTAAAAATAAAAAACTGCTTTTATAAACTGAGGTTTTTGTTGCAAAAATGAAAAAATTCGTGTTTTTATGGGAAAGGAATAAAAATTACATCTTATGATTTTTGTCAAATTTTGAAAATTTCTCAATTTGTACAAAAATTGAAAAATTTGGAAAAAATATCAATTTTTGAAAATTCACATTTTCAAAATTAAAAGATTTTTTTTTGAAAATGTTTTTTTTAAAAACTTTTTTTATTTTGCGAAAATTAAAAAATTTATAAAAATTCATTTTGTTTCAAATTTTGATCATTTTCTCAATTTTTTACAAAAATTTAAAAATTTACAAAAATTCAGTTGTTGTACACTTTTTTAAATCCACTCAATTTTTTATAAAAATTGGCAAAAAATTCAATTTTTTACACATATTTTAAAAATATTCATTATGATAAGGCCTCAAACACAGAACATATTGAGTGCTTTCAAAAAACCTTTTCATATAAAAATGCCTTCCTCGGAACATTTTGAGTTCAGAACGACCTCAGGAAAAATGCACCCAACCAATGTCCAAAGTGCTCGGGCGCCCTCCAAGTGCATCCCGCACTCAGTACATCCGTTCGAAGACACCGAGTGGACGTTCATTTGTACGCATTGGAAAGACAAGAAAAAGAGCAAGCTGCACTTGTGAGGACGATGTGCACTCGCAGCACTCGGAATAGCAAAAAAGGGCAATTTTGAATGCAGGTTGTCCGTAGAGACTTTCTGTTTCGAGCTTGAGCTTGAGTACATTTTGGGTGCATCGCGGATATAGATTTGTGAGAAAAAATTTTATATGGCAAAAAAATAAATTAACAGATTTTTTTATAAACATGTGTCGATTTGTAATAAAAAATCAAACAATTATTTTTTGATCAAAACATGCAAAATCGATTTTTTTTCCGAAAACTTAAAAAATGCCGAAAATCGATTTTTTTACAAAAATTTAAAAAATGCCAAAAATAGATTTTTTGTGTGGTAAAAATGACTAAAAATAGAAGTTTTGGCCAAAAATAGCATGTTTGGCCAAAAATGATAAAAAAATTTTTTGGTCAAAAACTAAAAATTCAAAAATGCCAGAAAAATCGATTTTTGTCGAAAATCAAAAAGTGTAACAAAAAACCGATTTTTGACAAAATGCCAAAAAATAGACTCTTGATCAAAAATAAAAAAATTCAAAAAATCCAGAAAAATCGAGAACCGGGAGAACGAGCACCTTGGCCTTCGGCCTCGCTTTGATGCCAAAGAGTATATGCTGAAGCTATTTATATGGCTTTTAAGCTTTTCTGACATAATTTTTATCGATAAAAATCAAATTTTTTCCATTTTTCGAATTTTTTCAAATTTTCGGATTTTTTCAATTTCTACCCAATTTTTTGTTTTTAAATAAATCGATTTTTTTCAAAAAAGACATTTATTGAGGCTGCGTTCAAGCGTGTTGAAAAAGCTGTCGAAAATTTTGATAATTTTTTGTTTTTTTTTCAAAAAATTTTAGATAAAATTTTTCAACACGCTTGAACGCAGCCTGAAAAAGCAAATTTATTTCGGCGGGGATGGTGATCGAACCTGCGCCTTTGCCGACTACAAAACTAACGCTTTACCAACTGCGCAATGAAGGCAGATCGGCAATAGGTTTCATTTCTGACCAAATACTTAAGCTAAAAGGCAAAAATGAGAAATTGAATTTTTAATTTTTTCCAGAGGTACCCTCCATGATTTTGGTGTCATTTTTCTTCTCTCGCCGAGCTCTTTTCAGAAACCTAGGCCGTAACAGGATCAGACTTAAGGTTACGAAATTTGTCCGTACAGACAGACAAACGCACATTTCTCGTTTAGTATTAACAGGTGTAAAAACGTTCCGACGGGAGAGGTGGATCGAATTTGCACCATTCAGCCTAAGAAACTAACGTCTTACTCATTGCGCCATTAAGCCTTACTTATTGCGCCATTGCGACGACTGTATTTCATTTTTGATCACCTACTAATGCATACAAGGCGAAAGTGAAAAAATTGGTTTTTTAATTTTTCTAGAAGGGGTACCACCACGGTTTTGGTATCGTTTTTCTTCTCTCATAGAGCTCTTTCCAAAAATCTGGCACTTTTGTCCAGAAATTCAATTTTGGCATTTTTTAAATAGATTTTTCTTTAAATCTCACCTTAGCAACTTGTTCAAAAGATGGTGCAAATTGAACACAATGTCCACACCAGGGGGCATAAAAATCAACAAGCCATGGCTCTGTCGACCCGAGTACTTCTTGATAGAATTCATGTCCGAGTTTTTCTACCAACGATGGTAGCCATTCTGTAACCCATTTTTTCATTGAGCCGGCATCTCTCCACCAATTTGAGGGGTAGTCACTTAAAATTTTTTTGTTGCATTTTAAGCTGATGGGAGAGATTTTTAGGAGGGAGATAGAGTTCATAGGTGGACAAACAGGAACGGAGAGGGGGTCTGATACTTTTTTGATGGGTTCCCAAAATTTTCAAAATTTACTTTGGCCCCGCTTACGTTTTTTCGAAAATTTGCCAAAATTTTGAGCAAAAACATAAAGGGGGCCAAGATGATTTTATTCAATTTTTCAAAAATTGATAAAAAAATCTCATTAAAAATTAAAAAAGGAAATTATTATGGTAGTATGAGGGGGAGGGGAATGAGAGGCTTAAGCTTATGCTTTGCTTAGGCTTAATTGCTTTGGCTTAAGTTTAGTCTTATTTGACACTTACACAGCCTTATTCGTTAGTTTTCCTGAAAACAGCCTAATCGTAGGATACGTATTTATTCCTTGTTGAACACATAAATTTCTATGAGCATCACAATCGACGGAACCAAATGACACTTTATCATTAGTTTCTCTCATAGCTCGAGCCATTTTTCGGTACTCTGGCGCTAGCTAAACCTTTTTTTATCTGACGTCCAAAAACGGATGGATACCTGCTGACATGGTCCACACCATGGAGCAAAGAAATCGACCACCCAAACTCTTCCTTCTTCTCGGTTTATGACTTGATTGGTAAAAGTCTCAAAGTTGAGTTCTTCCACAGATGGGTTCAAGATGTCCTAAAAATGGAGTTTTTGAAAGTTGGTATGAAATTTTGTAAAAATATAACCCACAATCCTCCCTTGACCCCGACCCACAACTCCCCCAAGTGAAAAACCTGGGGTTTGCCCATGTATGGTCATAGTTGTTTTTATTGGCCTGGGCTCCCTTGGGACCTTAGGAAAGAATTTTTGCGAGTGGGGTCAAAAAGGGATGCGAAAAAAGAGGGGGGTTCATACCAAAAATACTCCCCTTTTCCTCCGCTACTACCTCCTCCCATGCCACTTGGTACTTACATTAATAAACTCAACAATTTCTTCAGTAGAATGATACCCAACATTTTTGTGCTCATGTCCTTTGTAATACATGATTGTTGTTGGATAGCTAAAATTTGTCAATTTTGTTGACGATTTTTGATTTTTTGCCTACCTTCCAATTCCAGCTTTTTGACAAATCTCTTTATGTCCAACACAATCCAAAGTACCCGTATGAATTTTGAGACCAGCTAGATTATCGGGGATTGATCGAAGTTCTGGGATCAGCTTCAAACAAGGAGGGCACCACTAAAAATTAAATTTTTGGTTTGTTGGAGGAGAGGAATAATTTTTTGGGGCCATTAGATATCATACCGGTGCAAAATAGTCAATAATCCAAAGTTCATCCTCGGATTCAGATAGTAAAGCATTTGTGTATTGTTCATCGGTTAAAGAGTTCAGATGAGAGTCAAAGGATTCTCGGATAAAGGCAGCAATATCATGTACTGATTGCTTTTTGCCTAAAAAATTATTCAACACATAAATGATTGATTGCGATCATTGTCTAAATCGAAAATGCTTCCCTGCTTCAGGGAAGAGGTGGGCGTATTGAAGCGAAAATACAAAATTTGAATTTTCGTCTGAAAACTTATGGATTTTCTAGGCGGGACATCGATTTTGCGCAAACCAAGGATTAAAATGCTTTTATGATCCTGATTCAGGGAGAGGGTATTGTATTGGAGCGAAAATGAACAAACTTTTGAATTTTCTTTTGGAGTTGCGAATAGTTCGAAAAACCGACGGTTTATGGGTTTTTCTAGAAGGGGATTCAATTGCGCATTTTGCCGAGGCATGAAAAACAGCTACTGCGCCGCAGCTGTCTAGTCACGCAGTAGCTGCGTGCAGCTGCTGTCTGAGACAAAGACTAGCCCCCTGATTCAGGGAAAGAACATTTTTTGGGTGTCTCAACTTTTTCAAATTTTACTACTTCATGAGTGTCTATTCAAAGAATAGGAGCAGGGCTAAACTCACTATAATTAATCTCATAACCACCAGAAGTCTTAAACATAACAAATTTTGGGTATGTGTCAATATGAAATTGAGCACAGCCATCTTCCAATTTTGCACAATCGGCAGTGTAAAACTAAAAAATTTTCCATTTTTTTCAAAAATTTCCATCTTTACCTTGATATCAGGGAACATGTTAGGCAGCTTTTTCAACTCTCTTTCTTGGTTTTGGTCCATGCTAGATTCGGATTCTTTTATAAATCGAATAATAGTAGGGATTTCAAGTCCATTTTCTGACTGCTCGAGTAGCTCTTGATATTGTTGTTGAGAAATTTCTATGATATCAGGCATGATGGATAATACTTCATTGTAGATTTCTTTGGGGTCGAGTGAAGACAGTTCCTAAATTTGAGTAGTTTTCAAAAAGTGTCATTAGGATGAAGTAAAGGTAGGGAGGACAGGTTAGGTGGGTCATCAAAAAATTTTTATGGCAAAATTTATTTAAGGCTAAGCCTAGGCTTAGGCCCAAGTAATAAGTATAGGTAAAAATTTCATTACATATTCATGTTCTTTATTAATTTGGCCAGTTGGGAAGAAGGCAACACCGGAATTTCGGATTTTCTTGCACAATAAATCTCTCTGCACTTCTGGACATTTTACAGTCCCAATATTGGCTAAGCCATCTAGCATGGCAGCTAGCTTTCTTCTAAAATAGTCATGGAAATTTTTGAGAAAAAAAATTAGAACAAAATCAATTTTACATGTCTAAAATCTCCCTTGTCAGCCATAGTGACAGCTTGTCACCATGGCTGAGTGGTAGTGTTCACGGTTTTTGACTATGAACATGCAAGTTCAAATCCCACCTGTGACCATATGTTTTTGCCGAAAAATCTAATTTTTTAATTTCAACATTTCAAAAAAAATCTCAAAAAATCTTTAAAAAATTAATTTTTTCATTTTTTTGTAAAAAAACCGATTTGTTTTTTCAAAAAAAAATCGTTTTTCCATTTTTTGTGATTTTTCTAAGATTTGCAAAAAAATGATTTTTCAATTTTTTTTTTCAAAAAATCAAATTTTTCGATTTTTGGAAAAAAATCTATTTTTTCATACCTATTAATTTTTGACAAACAATATTCTTCATCATCACAAAAATCTATCACCCAGGGTTTTCCAGCATACTTGACCCATTCTGTACTCAAAGCTTCAAAATTTTTGAATGTTACCCTGTGCATTTCCACATTTAATTTTGACATAATAAATTCGACTAGCTTGTTTAATTCTCTAGGTCCTTGATAGAAAAGGCGCTAAAAATTCGAAAAATTGAATTTTTTAAATTTGAAATAAAAACCTCAGGAAAAGCGACTAAAGATGGGTAACCCATCACTTGATGAGATTGACACAACATGGGGTCTTCAGCACAATTTACGGCTCCGATGCGAATAACACCTTCCATTTGTCGAGCTAATTCGCGCCACTAAAAAATTGGTTAAAAGAATAAAATTGAGTCAAAGTCCTTATTTAAGGGTATTAGGGGGAGGGGGCAAGAGCCTTAGTCCAAGTCTAAACTCAAGCCTTGTCTTACCCTGCCCATTGGGCGGAGGGTGAACATTTTTTCTTTGTGGAGCAATGCCCACCCTTCCCTTTATGGCACCCCCTCATCAGCTCCATGTACGGCATCAAATTGAGACTTACCGTAGGAGCCAACTGATGACAATGCCCACAAAATGTTGAATAAAAATTTATAAACCATAGATCTCCAGAATCCACCACAGCTTGCTGAAAATCCGCCCTAGATAGGGTAACAATTTCTGGGTCATCATCATATATACCTAAAAATAAACTGTTTTCATAATTGAAAAATCTTTTTGTCCCACCAAAATTGTCTCTGTAAAACTGCCAAGATTGATATTGATTGCCACCTTGAAAATCATCTTTTAAACCAGCTTCTCCGAATTGATCATATTTTTTCCGGAGCTCTTCGTCTTTTAGGACTTCATAGGCACGGTTGATCTTGATAAAATTTGCATGTGCATCGGGATCATCCTAGAGAGAAAAAGTGAAAATTCCAGCGAAAAAAATCCAAAACTGAATTTTTAATGATTTTTCCAAAACTTATTACTTTTTAATGAAATTTTTTGAAATTATAAAAAAATTCTAGATACTAGTTGGACGGTCGCCGCCTGTCCAATCTAGCAAGTTAAACAACATTGGGCCCGCAAGTTCAATCCCGCTAGGACAAATGTTTGATTTTAAAAACAATTTCTTTTACAAACATTGGAGAAAAAATCTTTTGCTACATTTTTTGTAAAAAAAGTTTTTTGAAAGTTTACCCTAGTGAGAATCGAACTTGTGGGCCCAACGTTGCTTAACTTGCCAGATCGGGCGGGCGGCGCCTTGAACAACTTAGCCATCGCCCCCGATCTTTTTTTCCATTGATGGCAGAAACGGACTTTAATCCATAGTTTGAATTATCATTATTTGAAAGCGAATTATGTTTGTGATTAAATTATGACGATTAGCGGTTATGATAATGGGAATTTAAATTTTTTATCATAACTACAAATCTTCCTTTTAGAATATCATAATCCAAAAGCGCGTACAAATTGCGATTACAAATTATGATAAGAAATTTGTTGATTACAAATTATGATAACAGAACATGTAGCATGTTTTCAAAAGATGTCGCATATTTTACTACCATAATTTGTAATTAATGTTTATCGATATCATAATTTGTAATTTCAGTTTTTTATGCGCTTTTAAATTATGATATTGTAAAATAATGATTAGCGGTTATGATAATGGGAATTTGTTTTCCATGGAAATTTTAATTTTCCCCATTACTATAACTGCTAATTAACGTTTTTGAGTATCATAATTTGTAAGCTCTTGATTTTGGTGATTACAAATTATGATATTTTAAAATGATGAAATGATGATTATTTTAAAATGATGATTAGCGGTTATGATAATGGAAAATTTTTTTAGTTTGCAATTACGGTAATGGGAATTTTTATCAAACGGATGTTTGCTAATAAATTTAATAAAAATTTCAAAAAATTGAGTTTTTTGGATGTTTTAATATTTTTAAATATTTTCAAAAATCAAAAAATTTGTCAAAAATTGAAAACATCTCCTATCCCTGCTATTTTTAACAAAAGCTTACCGGATTCTTATCTGGATGTTTTTGTATAGCTATCTTCTTAAAAGCTTTCCGTATTGTCCTATCATCAGCATCTTTAGGCACACCTAGTAATTTATAATAATCTTCATCGGCATATACCGATAGAAAAATTAATAAGACCAGTAAAAATATATATAAAGGAAGTGAAATTTTCATAGACAATAACATGATTTTTGGTTCAAAAACCCTAAAAATTATTTATGCATACAGTCAAGCCCCTTTAAGCGGACCCTCTCCCGAGGGGGGTCCGCTTAAAGGGGTTTGACTGTATTTTTTTGTACAAGTTTCAAAAAGTTACAACCCTTGTCGCCGGCTAGAAATATGCGAATTTTGAGTATGAACATAAATTGTTCATAGGGACAATGCTGACAAATTTATCTCCTATGTCACAATGAACAAAATATTATCATGCTCAAAATTCACATATTTATGGCAGGGGACAATGATTGACATTTGTTTAACTTGTGCGTCTAAAAAAGTAAATTAAAAAATATCAAAATTAAAAAATTCGTTAAAGTTGACGTGTCCTTAATAGATTTTGACAAGCCGTAAGTGGGATCACTGTTTACTATTTATGAAAAGGCTTTGTCTCTTTCGTTTCTCGAACGGTCTGACCATTTGGGAATACGACTTGAGATCAAAGAAGGAAGAAAAGTGCGCAGTCAATACACACTCTCTCGATGATGATGTTTGCTATGGTCAGAGATAGTCAATGTATGCGCTCTTTTCCGCAATTCTTTTCGTCTATTGAATGTGGGATATAAAGATTTCCGCGTTTTTCGTTGTGTGACGTTCAATTTATTTTGAAATTGGAGGAGATTTAAGAGGAAAATTTTTGAAGAAAAATTTGGGAGGCGAAATGCCAGGAAAGCAAATGCAAAAAAATTCTGGATTCAAATGATATTTGTGAATCCATTTCCCTTCGCCCATAGAGGAAAAGTAATCATTGTCATCAAGCGATCTGACAAACCGGGCCCTACCTTGTACCTTGTAAGCCTAAACCTAAGCCCAAGGTTGCCACTCACAAATCTTGGAAATATAGCCAAAATGACTAAAAATATGACAAAAAACATGATAAAACTTTTTATGGCAAACCTGCCTAAGTCTAAGCCTAAACATAAGCCTTAGCCTAAGCCTAAACTTAAGCCTTATCCTAAGCCTTTCATACTCTTTCAGAATGTCATTAACCGAATAAATTATCAATTTTTGATGAGTTCGAAAGTTTTTGAGTATCTTTGAAACTACATTTTTAGCTCATGCACTTTCAATCCAACAACCTCCAAATTCAACCTCTAGAAATCGTATGGATGATAGTAGTCTCTATATTATGGGGTGTTACCAACCCTTTCCTTGGCCAAGCTTCTAAAAGCACAGCCGAACAAGAAAGAAATTTACGAATGACTATACACTGGTCTCTTCGGCCTATTTATGATTTGTATAAACTTCTTGTAAATTGGAGATTTTCATTGCCATTTCTCCTCAATAATGCTGCGAGTGTAAGTGATTAGAGTCATAAAATGACTAATAGAAAGGTTTTCATAGACAAGTGGGTAGTTTATGGATCTTTCATTCAAAAAGTCCAGGTTCGAGACCCATCTCCTGCCAAAAAAGTTTGCATTTTTTTCCAAAATTTAAAAAGTTTAGTCTCAATCCAGGTCTACATGTAGAGGAGTCCAGAATTTGGAAACTATGTGTAGGGGTCTTGTTTTGCTACTTTTTTGCATGGAGTATAAACAAAAGACCCTCGCGGATAACCTTCCTACCCCTTCGGTGGGAGGGGATCTATATTTTTCGGTAGTCAACTTGGGAGTGAGAGTGGCTCCAGATCTGTCCCTTCTTTATGTATAAACTAGAATTGAAACCTGGGTCATGACTTTCAAAAGCCAGGACGATAGCCACTCGGTTATAAACAATCTTCGCCATTTTTTTCAACTTCATTTTTAGGTACTTTTTACTATATTAGTGGTGAAGCTGCCCATAACCTTGGTAGTTACATCCGTGAATTCATTAACTTTTATAGTGACCGCAATAGTTGGTGCAATAATTGGGGAATCCCCATTTTCCATAAATATAATTTTAGGGTCCTTATTGATATTGATAGGCATTGTACTTACTGCAGTGTTTTAGTTTTGTAAATAAAGATTTTGATACTTGCACCCCGCCAAAAATTTACAATTTTTCACCAAAAATTGTCATTTTCTGAGTATTTTCAGTTTAAAAATTTTCATGTTTAAGCTGACAATTCTCAGAAAATGTCAAATTTTGGGCAAAATTTTGTGAAAATTTTTAAATTTTTGGGTGGGTACCAAGATTTTTACATTGGGGGGGGGGGGGAAAAAAACTTGAAGACGAACATTTGCGAACGACATTTGCGGATTGCTCTAACGTTTAAAAAAAGTATCATTAAAACATGGGTACTAGATCAAATTTTTTATTATGCTAATGTAGCTAATACAAAATTAATAATTTTTATTATAGAATTTATAAGAGAAGTTGGTACTCTTAAAGAAGAGAGACCCAAAATAACGTGAATTTTTTTATAAAATTTTTTTTCTAAAAATGATCCCTATGGGATAATTTGTTGCGGGGGGAATCGATTGAGCGCATTCCCGCAGCATGAAAATGCTTTCCTGACACTGATTCAGGGAAGGGGGATATGTGTATTGAAACGAAAATGAGCTTGCCAGCCTAGCTAGTAGACTGAAGGCTGGCAAGCTACTAGTCTAACTAGCTAGCAGGATGGCAAGCTAGTGCTAGCTAATAGGCTGTATGCTGAAAAGCCTAGTAGACTGGCAAGCTAGTAGGTCGTAGGATGGCAAGATAGTAGGATGGTACTTTCCAAAAGTTATATTCACCGAATCAAGGTCAGAGAAAAGTTTTTACATTTCNGCAAGCTAGTAGGTCGTAGGATGGCAAGATAGTAGGATGGTACTTTCCAAAAGTTATATTCACCGAATCAAGGTCAGGGAAAAGTTTTTACATTTCGGGAATGCGCACAATCGATTCCCCACCTAGAAAAACTCCTAGAAAATCTGTTTTCCTGCGAAATTCCGAAATTTTGTTTATTTTCGTTTCAATACACATATCCCCCTTCCCGAATCAGGGTCAGGAAACCAATTTCACTCTGCGGGGATGCGCGCAATCTATTCCTCGCATAGAGAAACCCCTATAGGGATCATTCTTAGAAAATTTTTTTAAAAAGTTATGTTTTTTTGGGTCCCTCTCCTTTAAGAGTATCGAGAAGTTTTCTTGTTTAAATTTTCATTTGGCATTTTGTATTGAATTCATGAAGGTGCAAAATTCTATTAATTTTATAAGTATAAAATCGAAAAAATCTAGTACCTTTGAGTTGAAGTTGGCCATCGGCGCTTGTATCTGCTTGGTTAAAAAGTAGCGAATAGTTGGGTGGGATTTGATATCCATTACTTTGCAAATAATCTTCAATTTCGTTATTATCCAGAGAGCCATTGTGGTTGGCATCAGCTTGCTACAAGTATTAGGTTAAATTTCGTTTAAAAATTTTGATTCTTAACCTCATACATGAAGAAGGTAGTGACAATTTTGGTAACTGTGCGTGGGTTCTGTGTTTTGCCACTTTTTGTGTGAGGTGCTTGACAATTGCTCTCAATAGAAAATTGCCCCCTGGAAATTTTCTATTTTCTTTTTCCTCATGTGATTTGGCCTCAGGATCAATTGTTCTGGGAAAATTTTGATTTCTCCACTTAAAGGGGGAAGGGAATGTCTTTGGGGGAGGCACGGTGTACCAAAATTCCGAAAAGGTGCAAGGGTCAAAATTTTAAAAAATGCTGCCAATCGACTTAGCTCGCCGAGCGCTTTAAAATGAGTATCATATTATGGGAGTTTGTGGGTTATACCTATGACCAAGTGGCTAAAGCGCTCGGTCATCACTCATAGGTCGCGGGTTTGATCCCATGCTCAAAAGTCTTTTTCTTTTGTTGTTCATGAAAAATTTTGCATATCACATTTTTATGCGGGGAACACGATAGTGCAATTATTTTTTCATGAAAACTTTTGGAAAAATCGAATAATGGACCCATTATGGAATGGACCCACTACCCCTTTTCATGTACGCTTACCCAAAATTGTTGTGCACAGTTATTATTTTGTGCATTGATACCATAATAGAATAGACATAAAAAGTTCAATACGACTACAGTTAAAATATATCCCATACTTGAAATGAATGATTTTTTTGTTACATTTATCCTTATACAGTCAAACCTCGATATAAGCGCACCCTCCCTCCATTTTGATATAAGCGCTCCTCCCTAGGGAGGCGCTTATCGAGGTTTGACTGACGTAAATTTTTCTGCACATATTTACCGATCCTGATCAAAAAGTTTGCTTAACTTTAACTTTTATGATTATGTTATTATTTTAACATGTTCTCTTAGGCTCAGACAATTTATATTTTGTCTTTTTTGCATTTCAATTGTATTTTCATACGATTAAGAAATTTTATGTAAATAATAGATTCATTTGTGACTTTGAGTTATATTAACAATTTATGAGCTATGCAAACATTATCTAAACTTTTGGGATTGATTTTTTGAATTTGTCAGTCTTACAAGATCAGAAAATAACAAGTACAGACAAAAGTTAAGGAATATAAAAGTTAGGAAAGGACGTTATCATTTTAGTCATATTCATGCGAAGGATGCACAATTAGACCCTGGGGTAAAGCGTAACGCTGACAGTAAACATTTCGAACTTGATTTCTTCGATTTCACTCAAACATATGCCAATTTTTTACCCATAATGGGAGTACTAAAAAACCGCAAAAAATTTTTCCCACGGACATTCCTCTGAGGAGATAGAGCTCAAAATGTGGTTTTTGGGGTCAAAATTAGGGTTCAAAGATACCATCACAACTTTTTATGATTAAAATATTTTTCGCTAAATTTTTTTGCATTTATTAGAGGGTGAAAAGACGCAAATTAAGGTATATTAACTTTGGCCTCAACCCTTTGTCTTCATGGTTAAAAACGCCTAACAAAAATGATACCATTTTTCTTAAGAAAAATCGAACTTTCGGGGGTCTCAATTCGACTTTATTTTGCTCGAATAGACTTTAAATCGACTTAAAAAACTGTTTCTAGGTCAGGAAAACACTTCCTGATCGTTTTTGGAGTAAGTTTTGAAAGTTCGATTTTCGACCACCGAAGACCCTACAGGCCATCCTTGGAATTTTTAAAATTGGTGATTCTTACCCTGAATTGTTTTGCACAAATATTACTGTGTGCATGAATCTCATAAAATAGACATAAAAAGATCAATACAACTAAAGTTGACACTGTCATTTTGCTTGTATTTGAAATGAATGATTATTTGTCAAATGTTACACTTTATATACTATAAATTTTTTGTGCACATATTTGCCGACTTTGATCAAGAAGTTTGCTTAACTTTATTTTTTTTGAATATGTTATTATTTAACCATGTTTTCTTAGATTCAGTGAATTTTTTATTTTGTCTTTTTTGCATTTTTTGAATTTAATTTAAGAAATGTACATGAAGCTCATTTTAGTCACATAAATATATAAAAGATCAGTATGCACTTTTCTAAATGTACTTTTTTTACCTCTGGTGAACATAAATATAGTTTAAAATGTACTAAAAATAAAAAGATGTGAATTTAAGAAGGAATGTACATGAAGCTCATTGTAGTCACATAAAATATATAAAAGATCATAATGCCAAACATTCGAATTACTATGCATGAGAATTCCAATTATAAAGGTACAAAAGTTGAAAAGATCTTTATTTAAACTACGATAACTTTCTCAAGAAAAATAAACTTTGGTTCTACTATTTTGTACATGGTCGCTTAGAAGTTGTGCCAGACTAATTTTAAGTAAAGGCCTGATTAAATTCTGTCAGAAAAATGAAAAGGCTATATTACCTCGGAATTTATTTACCGATTTTATCTGTATTCTTCACTTTTTATGCTATGGT
Organism: Acrobeloides nanus; assembly: GCA_900406225.1. Classification (NCBI taxonomy): domain Eukaryota; kingdom Metazoa; phylum Nematoda; class Chromadorea; order Rhabditida; family Cephalobidae; genus Acrobeloides; species Acrobeloides nanus. Next base: position 24,662 of record OZJO01001496.1, read on the forward strand.
TTTAATTGTGATATTTCTAAAAAGAAAAGATCAGCTACTAGGATCAACCTTCTTTGCAATCAGCTTTTTCTTGGGCATAATCGAATTGACTGTGGTTAGTAATCATATTCTAATATACAAAATCTAATATATTAGTTATCCCATGCAATTTTTAAAACATTTCTTAAATGAATCATCACTCACAATAGGCCGCAAAAGCTATAGAGAGTTGAAGTTCGGTCAAAATTACATAAGGGACCCTTATGATTTTTTTATTTTTCGTTAAATTTTTTTCAAAAAATATTAATATTTTACAAAAATGATCTATTTTTACCAAATTACATTAGCCCCTTTCATGATAGACTCTATTCCTGAAATGAATTATCTTAGTCCCCTTGCCTGAAAAATTTGTTTTAAAAGTGACCATTTTTTGAAAGAAAAACCCGAACATCTCCCGCGCCTCCTGTGAGCCTGGTCACACCATTACTCTGAACATGCATGATGACATAGAAAAACGTAATATGTATTTTTTTGTCCGGAAAATTTTAGATTTAAACTCGGAACGCTAAAATAAAAAAATGTAGGGGAGGATGAGAGCAGACAATCAACACCACTTTTATGGAGTATCCCTCAAAAAATTTCACTAACGAGTAATACATACTAAATTTTTGTGTGTGTTTGTCTGACGATCTCGGAAAAGTTAGATTTAAACTATATACAACCACGAATAAAATTGTAGAGTGCTATTAGTGAAGAGAAGTAATCTTATATAGCTACGGCTCTAGGAACTTCCACAACGAGACATGCGGGATTTCCACAACTGTCGATTGTCTCTACTTTCCCCTGATCGAAAACAAAAAATTCCGGGGTTTTTCGATATGAGGAACTCGAATATGAAGAAATTTTTTGCTTTCGATCACGAGAAAGTGGAAAAAATCGACCGTTGTGGAAGTTTCACTTTTTTCGTTGTTGAAGTTCCTAGAGCCATAGCTACAAGAGTCGCATGGGATAGCAGCATGGTGCTACTGGGGCCTTAGGCGCTTGGTCTCCAGTTTATTTGATGCAAATTTAGGTAGTTACAACCCATTTCCTCCAAATGATGCCAATGTATGGTGTCCTTCTTGATGAGATCTACTTCAGATTTGGTGGCATTCTCCCAGTTATTTGCAATTATGTACCGATAACACTCGGAACATTACAATATATGATTATCAGTATATGTTCACTCAATAGATTGTTTGTACTTCTTGGGAATACAGGGAAAAAGAAAGTGAAAATGGTAGGCAGAGACACTATTTCAATAAAAATTTTTGGGCCAAGGGAATAGGATAGTGAAGCATTTTCGTGGCTCGGTCATGTACGCAATCGATCCCCGCATAGAAAAAAAACATAGACAGTTTCCGATATTCGCCCAGGCTGGGAGGTGTTCGCTATACTGCCACTCGTGCATCTATGGCATCCAGGGCCGTAGCCAGCATATCGCAACCTATCACATTGCGATATGTTTTGCCTTGTGATATATCGCAAAATTACGTGGTTGATTTTCTATTAAAACCTCCCACATGGAAGTTTCTTCAAGAGTTAAAAACAAAAAATTTTTTGCGATAGGTTTTAAATTTTTTTCTAACAATTTGCGATAGTTTGCTAAATTCCTTGGCTACGGCCCTTATGGCATCCAATATTACAACACATGAATATATAATTCCGGGGACTATAACCGTTTGGAAGCGCCACTCAGAGTATCGCTCGAAGTCCGCTTGGGATGCTCAGAAGCAAGACCGACGGTCGAGCGCTAAAGGCTCTCATTCGGAACGCGGGATCGTGCACCGCAGAGCTCGATCTCCAATTTATAACTTTAAAAAATTAATTATAGGATTTCTATGATAAACTGACCATCTTTTTATGTATTTTTGCAACTATTGGAACATTTTTGGCTTATAGTCCTATCACTTTTACTACAAATTCAAGGTATTATATTTAAAACAAATCAATTTTACAAACTTTTGATGCAAATTTTTTCTTTTTAGTTACATTGACTATCGCATAAATAAAACCTACTCTGATGATCTAACCATAGCAGCAAGATGTGATATCGACAGCCAATTTTTAGGCAGTTTCAAAAACTTGTTCTTGATAATAAGCAAAAGTTCGAATGTTATTTTTGCATTGATTGTCTACTCGATTATCTTTTCTATGTTTTGCTGGAACAAGAAAAATAATCAATCTAGTAAATTTGATAGATTATTGGGCAGACGATAAAGGGAGAGGGCAGTGGGATAGGGAACGGACAGCGTCATAATTATGGGAGGACTTTTTACAGTCTAGTCGACTAGCTTTTGAAAAAAAGTCAAAAATTTTCTTATTAAATTTTTAGACAATAAGGATCGTACAAGAGAGGCTAAACTAGCTGGAGCTGTTTTTATCCATACTCTTATTGCAACCGGCGGTACCTTTATTTATGCTTCACTTATGTATATTTGGCCGGAATACATTTTAGAGTTTTTAGACCCTATGTAAGTCATAAAAAAACCGAAATGGTCTATCTGACTGTTGTGTTCTTATAAATGATTCTTTGTGGTGGGTTCTTAGCAGCAGCCAACGCTTTATCCCTTGATGAAAGCATACCTTAAAAACGGAAGATTAGTCCATGAGCTCTAGTGGCGGAACCACTAGAGCATCGGCTACATCCCCTAGTTCCCAGTCGTCACAACACCGATCCAAACGTGATTTTTTAAAATCATTTTGGCCAACCGGTTTTGTTCCATTATCTCGTCTTATTCGTGCCGTTTCATTTGTATCGTCCCATCCTTTTCGCTTCATTAGAGCCTATGCCGTAAATTATCGAAAGACGACTGTAATAAATTAAAATAATAAAC
>OZJO01001497.1:0-18799 GCA_900406225.1 Acrobeloides nanus
CTTGGCAAAAAATCACCTATAAAGGGTATTTTCATGCGAGAAATCGATGCTTTCTCGCATGAAAATACCCCTTATAGATAATTTTTGAAAATTTGTCGCAAAAAACGCAAAAGTACAGTTTTTTGGCTCACTCTGTATGGTGGTCTGAATAAGCCAATGCTAACAAATGATGCAATTTTTTGAGTATGGGTTTAAGCGCGAACAAATTTGCAGCAATTTGTTCGCGCTCACTCAAACCCAAAAAAAATTTGCACTGTCATTAACCTTTTTTATTACTTTTATCTGTATGCAATACCATTCCAACACCTTCGTCCCAAATACCATTTTCTTCTTCATCATCCCAACTAAAATGACGGCTCGTAGGTTTAGTAGAAAAACTTGGCTTGTAATCCAGTAAACGATCACGATCCCGTTGATCTAAAATGATGTATAAAGAAACCAAAAATAAAATAACATTAAAACCTTCAAAAAATTCTTTTATAATATCAGCTTCATAAACACTGGAATCAGAATCGGAGTCAAAATCACGTTCATTTAATTCAAATTGATTAGCAAGAATGTCTTCATCATCACATTTCTGCGAATCCCAATCATCCGGTAAGCCAATTTCGATTTCTTCTTCAGATTCAAAACCTTCGACATTAACTTTACTGCCCGCTTGAGAAGCTCTGTTTTCAACACACTCAATGTTGTGATAATTATCATTTTCATCTTCTTAAAAGAAATAATTTTTACTTGGCATAATCTTTTTGGGTTTGACATTTCATCTTGAATCATAGTAAATCATAAAAAGGAGCCCATTACCCGGCCGTTTGATGTTTCGAAACTTGGAATTTCGAAACGTTTTTTTATGTCTTTGAGGATTTCTCCAGAATTATAAAGCATTTTATGTCGTTAGAAAGCTGGATTTCGTAGCAATCGAATGACACCAAAATCATGCCATAACTCTTTCTGGTTGCGGAGATATTGCATAATTATTAAAAAATATCGAAAAAACTGACATTTTTTACTAATTATGCAATAAATCCTCAACCAGAAAGATTTATGGCATGGTTTTGGTGTCATTCGATTGCTACGAAACCCAGATCTCTAATGACACCAAAACGATCAGGATTGGCTTTGTATTTCCGGAGAAATCCTCAAAAACAAAAAAACGTTTCGAAACATCAAACGACCCATTATCCCTCCCATAATTAATTATAAAAACTGAATAAACGAGAAATTTTTACTCCCCCTACTTTTCCCTTTAAAACTAACCGTCCGATAATCCATAAAAATTCGTTTCAAATTCATCATCTTCTTCATCCATTATACAATGTCCAAGTTCTTGCGAAAAGCTGGATTTTGCCATTTTTGCGCTATACGAGGAATCGAATGCGCGTATTGCCGAACCTTGAAAACGCTTTTCTGTTCCTAAATTAGCATATTTTCGCAATCATGTGTTAAAGCTCAAGCGACAAAAAAGTTTGAAGTTAGACTGTATAACGACGTTTCAACATTTTTAAACACCACCATTGTTTCTCCCATGCCGAAAATAGGTGGTGTAGCAGTATTTTTAGAAATTTTTGAACAAAAATTGAATTTTTCGCTTTGGGGTCAAAAACTCGAATTTTCACAAAGTTCATCCAATCGACTGATTTTTTTATTCGGTTTTTGGGGGCACTAGGCGTTTGGTTACGGTTACCGACTATCAGTTATCGGTCAACGGTTATCGGCTTCACAAAAGGGTTTTTGTGAAAAGTAATGTTCTACAAAGTTGTTCTTGAGCAGGGGCGAAAAGGTGGTACCACCCACCACCCCGGCATTGTCGGACAGTTGGCCGACCGAACACTTGGCCGACCGGACAGTTGGTCGACCGGATAGGGGCCTTAGGCCTAAGCTTAAGACCTAAGGCCCCTGTCCGATCGACCAACTGTCCGGTCGGCCAATTGTCCAGCATTCCACCCCGGGTGGTGGTGGGTGGTACCACCCTTTTTTCGCACCCTGTTCTTGAGATCATGATAAACAACTGTGGTTAAAAATTAAATTTTGTTGATGCAGGCAATGTTGCGTGATTGCTGATTTGGTAACCGTTGACCGGTAAGCGTGATCGGTAACCAAAAGCTTAGTGCCTTTTTGGGCATGGGAAACAAGAATCTAAAAGAGTTTTTTGATTTTGACCACAGGAAGGGTCGAATCGGTCATGGGGGTCCATTTGGGTCAAAAAGCGAATTTAGCCTATAACTTTTTTTTTCCTTGCGTTTCTTGGCTGTCTGTCGAAACATGGATGTTTTTCTCCTCATCTGTACGCCGATTTGTATGCGCCTCGACATTGTCGAGACCAGACCCGTAGGAAGAGGTGAATTTTTGAGGGGTGCACATTCAAAAATGTTGAAAAATCATAAGGGGACCATTACATTTTTGAAAAAAACTTCAGTTTCGGGGGGGGCGCCGCCCAATGAGCCCTAACTATGGGCCTGGTCGAGACTATTTGTACGCATTTGTGGAGATCCGAAAGAAACTAAAAAATTTCACATTTTGAAAAAGATCGCAGTTTTATGGTTTGCGAAATTATACCAGCAGCCAAAATTGGCTTTGGTGGCACTAGGACAATTTTCACATTCACGGTTTTTTTTCACTGGCTTTTTTCACCATGGACATTTTTCACCGATTTTTGGTCACCGTGGACATTTTTCACAGTTTTTTTTCACAAGGACATTTTTCACCGATTTTTTTCACAATGGACATCTTTCACCGTTTTTTCTTTACAATTATGAAATTTTCAATTTTTGCTAAAAATCATTCAAGTCCATCTAATATTCAACAAAAGTCGTATTTTGATCTGGAAAAATATTTTTGGGCCCAAAATAGCCAACTAAAAAATGTCCACTGTGAAAAAAATCGGTGAAAAATGTCCTTGTGAAAAAAAACTGTGAAAAATGTCCATGGTGACCAAAAATCGGTAAAAAATGTCCATGGTGACCAAAAATCGGTGTAAAATGTCCGTGAAAAATTTGGTGAATTTTGTCCTAGTGCTGTAAAAAACCGTACTTTTGCTTTTTTTAACGAAAAAATTTCTTTTTTTCCTTTATGATTTTTGAAAAATTTTCACCAAAAAACGCAAAAGCATGGTTTTTTTGGCTCACCCTGTGCAAAAAATAGCGCATAACTTTGCTTTTTTCGATTCTTCTTAAGATATTTCTTATTTTATTTATATTATTTTCAGGAAGTTTTCAAATTTGCTAAAATGGTGAATCCTAGTAATAAGGATGAGAATGTTCCAGAAGATAATCTGAAGCTTCGTCGTGCTATTTATAAATTGAAAGTGAGCTTAAATTTTATTTTGCATTAACTTTCCGTGAGAATGGAAATTGGTAGAAAATCTCCAAGCCATTTTATTGTTATCCTACTACATTAAATGTGTGTGTCTGTCGGACGATCCCGGGAAAAAATATCCTTATTTTCATTTTTCCTGACTTGTCATCCTTGTGATACATCCTGTAATTTATATTTTTAGCTGGAGAATTCGCGTATGAAGCATAAGCTGAAAACATTGTCAACAACAGTTCGTCAACTTATCGAAGTCTCGGGCAAGAAAAACGAAATTAAAGCGGACACAATTGAAGCCGAGAAGGATTACGATGAGATCGGTCGTGATTATATTCTTATTGGAGGTTTGTTTAGCAGAAACCTAGTGATTTGTATTTTTAGTAGAGATGGGATTTTTCCGGAAAAAGCCGATTTGGTGCTTATAAATAGATTTGTCTGGAAAAATCTGAAAAATCCGATTTTGGAAAAACCCGAAAAAATCTCAGCCCGTCCTCTAATTTTTAGGCCCCAAGGATCCATTCAGCATTCGCTACGAAATTATCATCAAAGATTCGAATGGAATTCAGCACAAGTCGGCAGAACGTTACTATTGGTACAAGAAAGCAGAGCATTTCAATGACACACAAGCTATGCAGAAAATTCGCGAAGCGGATAGTGGAGTTACAGCTGAAAAAGCTATGAAAGCGATCAATGGCGTTGATGAGAAAGTTTGGGACGAGGTTAGTTTTTCTGTTGTACGAGTTCATTGAAATCAATTTTGCTATTAATTTTTGTATAGAGTGTGCCAAAAAAAGCACTTTTTTGGTGACAAATTTTCAAAAATCACCTATAAGGGGTATTTTCATGCGATTTTTGAAAAAAAATTTTCAACAATTTTCGCCAAAAAATGCAAAAGTACGGTTTTTTGGCTCACTCTGTAATTCAGACTCTTGAGTAATTTTGTAAGTTTAGGTAAAGGAGGCTCACTGGGAAGAAGCTCAAAGGCTTAAGTTGCAACAGGTGCGTTGGATTGCCAACCTTTTGGTCGTCTCTGGAACAACTTATATTGCTGTTGCTTCCCGTGATAAGGTAGGTAACTTTTTCTAAACAATTTTGTATTTTTTTTAATTGTTTGAATTTTTAGAAAATTGGAACGGGTTGGAACAAAAAGCGCGATGAATCTGCCAAGCCATGGATGTGGGATGGTGAAAATTTAGGTGGCAAGTTTCTCATGAACTATCGAGAGCAACTCAAGGAGACACATTCGTGGTTGGGTTCTAACGAAGAAAAGGTGAGATAACATGAAAAATAGAAGTTTGAAACATAGCTGACAATTGGGTCGCAAAAAATTGAAGTATGCGAGGTTTTTAAATTTTTTTGCGAGATTGAATTCAATCTCACTAACGTCAAATTGCGAGCTTGCATTCGATTTGTTCAAAGATTTGCGAGATTGAGTCGCTAATAGCGACACTATGTAATAACATTATCACTTATCACATGGTGTGATAACGTTATCACATAGGGTGATAACGTTATATATTTTTTTATCATACCCTCATCACTTTGAACATCACTTGTCTCCGTAGTATATTCTCAACGATTTAGGAAACTCAAGAGAAGTTCTACGAATTGCGCAAAAGCGCGTGGCGCCGTAGCCGCTCTTCCAAAGACCAACCTCAAAAAATTCGCGTTGTAGCTAAACGAGCTGTCCGTGCTAGAGGTGGTACTATCCCACGTAAGCAGCGTCAAACGGCCAGAGTGGCTCACGAAGCAGCTGTTTATCAACCGCTGTCTTCTTTTTCGGGCATATCATTGGGCTCTGAAATGCCGAGCAACATCAATTATACCGGTGCATATGGTGTTCCTGCACATGGCTACGCATGGATGTAGTCTGTTTTAAGTTTTTTTTTAACATTGTTTATTTTATTTTTTTTTATTACATTGTATGTTTAGTTGCGATGAGAATAAATTTGTTTTGTCGTGAATTGTGGCCCAATTCCTAGCTTGAACCGTACGGTTCACGGTTAACCGTACGGCTCAAGCTAGGAATTGGGCCTGTATGTTTTTAAAGAATGGTTTCCACCCTATTTTCTTTCGAATGGAAGCGGTTTCATGAAAACATGACTAACCACTCGATCTTGATATATTTTTGCAATGCGGTGTATAACTTTTAGGATACTAAACAGAAATTAGAGAGATAACCATTCAAGAATTATATTGTGGGTGAAAAAGTTAGAGGGTATATAGAAATTTATAGGAACAAAAAATCTATTAAATCATAAGGTCATCATCGGGATCACTTTCATCAAAATCATCTTCTTTATCAGGCGTATAAATAATCTGACCACCACTTCGGATTTTCTTACCAGCCGATATGTTGATACCAACGAGACCTCAAATGGTTTACAATAAGCTTTAGATAACACACAACCAACCTTTTTCGCTTTGAGCATCCAAATATGGCAGTTGTACATTCAATTTTGCTCGTTTTTCGCTTTCTTTTAATGTCAATCCGGTATCAAATGGAAGATTTGAAAGGAATTTTGAAGGATCTTCAGAAGTTTCAGCCGTGATTTTCTTAGAAGTGTCCTCTTTCTTGAAGGCTTTTGAAGAGATGGAGAAATCTTTTGGTGAAATGCTGTATTGTTCAAGCTAAATAATAGTAATAAATATAAAAGCTATGGGATAAATTCAAAAATGTACAGGAGTGAAAATTTTTTATGTAAATCGTCTCAAACATCAGGCGATTTATACTAAAAAATTTTCTTAAAAAATCTGAATACCTTTACATTCTTTGTTCCATCTTTCTTGAAAGTCAGCGTTTCGCACAATAGTATTTGATCATGCGCGGAAACATTCAAAATAGTTTGGGAGAATGAGAAAATTTTCAACATATTGACTTTCTTCATACTATTCGATTGAAGCCTGCCAATAACAGGCGCCTTTTCTAAAAATGCAAAAATTTCCTTTCAATATACCAAGTTGAAATCATACTGGAAATAGAGTTGAGAAATCGGGACACCTTATCCATTGGAAAATAATCCAAAAGAACGTTAATTGAATCGATGAAAATCGTGATCTTTGGCATGGAGATGTCATTTAAAGTTTGAGCTAAGAACTGATCAAGGTCCGGAACTTCTATGATTTCTAGGCTAAATCAATATTTTAACAAAGGACTCTAAAATAAAGGGTGTTCAAAAAAACCGTCATTTTTTGGCGAAAATTTTTCTTCCAAAATAACTCAGAGGTATTTTTATGCGAGAAATTGATTGCGCGCATCGAAAAACCTTGAAAACGCCTCCCAGACAATGAAATATCCATTTTTTGGATTTTTCAGGTGTTTTTACCCCTATATAGGTCATTTTTGAAAAAAATCACGTGGGTGGCCCCACTCCATGTAGACGAGCTACAAAATTTTTTTTGAACACCCTTTACTAGCCAAAGCCGATTTTGGCTGCTGGTATAATTTTGCAAATCATATAACTGCGACCTTAAGTGTTCCCCTACTTTTCTCTCACAAAGTCATCAATTTGTCGAAAATCCTCCTCAATCTCCAACAATAAGTACAATCTTGCTCGACATCCCATTTTTAAAGCCTTCTGTATTAAACTCAAGAACAACGGACGGCCCGACGCATGAGCATTTTCATTGATCAATATCAAATTTTTGAAAGGAACACTTTGCATCTTTAAATACAAATTTTATTTTTCCCATATACTTTCACAAAAGGTAAGAAAAGTTGAATAAAACAATAAAAAAACATGACAAAAAAGCACAAAAAAGAAGTTTATTTGTCAAATAATCATAATAAATAGAACAAAAATATGTCATAAAACAACATAGGGAATAAACAGAAAATGAGTTGTTAAAACACAAATTTTTTTTCAATAGTTTTACAAAATAAAAATTGCTCTTAGCAATATAAGATACATATAGGATCGTAAAATACTAAATTTCAAGCATTTGTCGAAAGATTGACAGGACTTTTTTCAGATTCGTCTACTGCTTGCTGCTCAGTGGTTTCCATCGACTCAGTTCCATCGGCCAAAGCACTTTTCTGCTCGCTTTGATCTGTTTCCATCGGTTCAGCAGCTTCGCTCTGTTTCTTAGTTGATGAATCTTGTGAATCGGGAACTGTTTGAAAATCTATTGTTGAATCCTCAGTTTTGGTGACGTCAGTTGATTCTTTAGCCGGAGTAGCAGGGGAATCTTTAGCTGTTTCTGAATCGGGTTCTTTTTTGTCAATGTTAGACTCGTCTTTGTGAACACCTAAATTTTGTGATGTGAAATCAAAATATACATTTTTGAAAAATCGATTTTTTCGCTTGGGGACAAAAATCGATTTTTCAAAAAATCCTCCAAATCAGCTGATTTTTTGTACTCAGAGGGTTTTCGCCTATGAGGAACATGAATTCGAAGGAATTTTTGAATTTTGACTGCAGAAAGGTCGAATCGGTAAATTTTGAATTTTCTCATGTTTGATCAATCGTTTCAATATCGCTATCTATAAGAGCCGAAAAGCAGCTCTAAAGATTTTGGTTGAATTAATAATACCATTAGTTTCCGCATCTTCTCTATTCTCATCGTCAAAATCTCCATTCTCTTTCTTAATCAACGCAGCAAACTTTGGTTGAATTCCATTCAAGCGCTGGCTTAATGCTGGTGTTACAAACGGTCCGGGTGGTGGTAATGGGCTTTTTCCTGCTAGAGCTTCTGGATCCTTGGTTGTCAGTCGATTCAAAATACTGAAAAAATAGCATAGTTTTAGTTTAAAATATTGAATATAAAGGTTTATTTTTTCTCCTTTTCATAAAATCGACCTCAGAGCGAACATTTGCATCAGCACGAATAAAATTCGCTCATAGGACTTGGAGCAAAATTTCTATCATCACTGATTGATTTTCTGAATTTTACCTCTCTCTTCAAATAAAAATTCTACAGGGTGTTCCAAAAAACCACCATCTGGTAATTTTTTGGTAAAAAATTTCACAACAAAATGACCAAATGACGGTTTTTTTTTGGAACACCATGTACTTAGTGGACTCAATTAGACTTTTGGTAAAGCATGAGCAAACAAGATTTTTGTATAATCACATATAAATTTTAAGCTTACGTCCTTTCAGTCATTCCTAAGCGTTCAGTAACCGGCCGAAGACGAGCCAACGTAGCAGGAAGACGCGAAACATCCGCTTTCATATCATTCAACAAGTCTTCTAATTGAGTCAGCACTAAAAAAATGATATTGCANGCCGAAGACGAGCCAACGTAGCAGGAAGACGCGAAACATCCGCTTTCATATCATTCAACAAGTCTTCTAATTGAGTCAGCACTAAAAAAATGATATTGCACCCAGCTGAAAGAAACTAAAAAAGCACCTTTATGTAGCACAGCATTGGCTGATTTATTCCCTTGCGCCGACTCTTTTACCAAACTCGAATGACTCTCCGCGATACATTCCAAGTCAGCAAAACGCTGATTCAATTGCTCGGTGCCTTCATCGCTAGTGGGTTGGATGTTAATATAGGCGGCGCGTCGAAGTTGTTCTTCGATTACTAGTGCTTGTTCGAGGAGCTAAATTTTTGGAAATTTAGAATAGTGATGCTCAAAAGTGAGGGGGTGCTTGCTATTTAAATAGCACGATTTTTGTCGTGCTGTTTAGGCTGCATTCAAGCATGTCAAAAAAGTCTAACTTTGCCTGATTTTCAATAAAATCGTGTTTATTGAAACGATTGGACACGAAACATAAAATTTTATTGGTTTTTTTGCTTCTCGACCAATAAAATTTTATGCTTCGTGACCAGTCGTTCCAATAAACACAAATTTTATTGAAAATCAGGCAAAGTTAGACTTTTTTGACATGCTTGAACGCAGTCTAAAGATGCGAATTTTGGGCACAATATATCCATTAAAATATTATTCTGACTGATCTCACCTTAAATCGGCGTTGAAGGAACTTGTTTTTGATTTCAATAAAGTTGCCTTTCCCTTGTTCCGACTTGAAAGGCTCATTGATAATCGAAAAGCGAACATCGTTCTGAATGTCTTGATAACGGCCATAACCATGGCTAAAATAAGAATGTAAATATAAAATAGAAAAATTCTCCCCATTCCATACCATTCTCAAAAATTATCTCCTAGAGTCTTTTTTCCTTTAATAAAGACACATAAATGTATTCCATCTCGTAATATTACGAGATGAATATATCTAATATTTATATTAAAACATAAAAAACCTACACTACGATTCCAGCCAGAAGCCAATAGTCATGTCTTCGGTGCCAAATCTCGTACTCATTTCCAGGAACTGCGGCCTTTTCTTCATTCACCCAAAGTGTGTGAAGTTCAGTAAAACCACCATCAGCGATATTAAACATAAACTTGGGACGATCCTTCTTTGGACCCAAAGTTCTTTGTGGCGTCGCAGATTTCTCTTCCGATACTGTTTGTTTATCTTCTGTATTGGCACCGGGTGATGGTTTTGCCAGAGATTCATCGGTTGCATCGCCCATTTGTGAATCACCCTCGGGTGCTGGAGTTTCTTCTTTGTCAAGTGATTCTTCTTGCTAAAATGCAATAATGAAAAATCGAATGCAGTTTTAATGATAGATTAGTGGTGTTCAAAGGTGATATATGAGGATAAGTGTAATAATAGGCTTAATATGATAACGTTATCACATGGGGTGACATTTCATTTTGCGACTAACAAGTGTGAGATTCTTGTAAATTGCCCTTCTGACCATACTTGAGTTCACATTAAGGCCCAAATCATTTGTCATCTTGACACTTGTGGAGGTAGAGTTCGATGAAGATCTGTAGATTTGCCACCACGATAATGTTATCAAAATGCGTTATCTTATCACTTCTCACACCCACTTTATCATTAACACTTTGAACATCAATATGATAGCTTACCTCTTCTTTTGGTTTGCTATCACCATTTTCTGTCAATGGAGTGCCATCTCTGCTAGTATCACCGCTTTTTGAAGCACCAAATTGGGCAGCTTCAGCAGCTGCGGTTATTTGTTCTTTGACTTCGGGCATCGACCAATCACCATTCACATTTTCGAACTCCTAAATACAAAAGCTTAGCGAAAGTTGTGTTGATCATTTAGCATACCTGAACTTTCTTTCGAATCAAAGACATGATTCCAATTCTTGTAAGCACGTGTTGCCGATTTAAGCCTTCGCGGGGGACCCCGTCATTAAACGTCTCTTGGGAATCAGCACCAGGCTCACAAAGATGTCTCATAAACAAAGAAGTGTATGCCTTAAAGGCTCTCTCGGATTTTCCCTTCAAATCACGGACCAGCCATTGAGATTGATAGGCATCTTGTGGAGGCATTCCCCACCGCATCACAGCATTATAAAAAGCGCGCCGTTGACGAGGATTGAATCCAAGCACCTAAAAAATTGTGTAATTTTTTAATAGAAATTCAACAAGTTTCGCTTATGACGAAACCGGTTAGAGAGACAGACCCACCATTCACACATGTTATCAACACTGATTTGTTTTACGAGGCAGTAGTAGCCTTTTATAGAGCGAGATACCCATTTTTCAACAAAAATGACGAAAATTTTCTGGCCTTTTCACAAAAATTGCGTAAAAATTTTCCTTTTTTTCAACAAAATTTCTTATTTTGCACCAAAATTGAAAATTTTCTGGCTCTTTTTTCTTTTCACCAAAAATGGTGGTTCTGTGACACGCTTACTTCAAGCTGGCCATTCACCCGAGCCAATAGCGGAGGAAGCTTCTCTTCGTTTCTTTCACGATGCTTCCGCTTGCGTTCGTCTTTAGCACTATCAAATTCTTCATCACTTCGCCCAGCTTCAGAGCCGCCCGATTCGCCTTCGTAGGAATCCGAGTAATCATCGTTAGCTTGATTTGCTTGCCATTCTTGCTGCATGTTTTCAGCGGCATAGTTAACCTTAAAAATAGAGAATATACAGGATGTAGAAAAAACCGAAATTTGGGCAATTTTTTTCATGTTTTTTCGACTTGAAAATTTTTTTATACACCCTCTAAATAAATAAAAATACACAAACAGGAATATATAAAAAATACCCTCACCTGTTTACGAACTCGTTTGCCTTTGCCAAGTTTTTGAGCCTCTGTCTCTTGATCCTGCTCAAAGTGGTGGCGCAACAACTTCTCCCAATAGTCTGGATCGGCTTCTTGAACGTCTTCCTTAATGATCTCACGCTCTTCCGGCTCCTCTTCTTCTTCTTCGTCGGCTTCACGAGTAACATATTGAGCGACCTAAAAAATCGTCTTTTAAAATACAGAATGAGCCAAAAAGTACTTTTGTGTTTTTGGTGAAAAATTTTCAAACATTTTTTTCAAAAATCACCTATAAGGGGTATTTTCATGCAATTTTGAAAAATTTTCGCCAAAAAAACACAAAAGTATGGTTTTTTGGCTTCTCACTAAATTTTTACCTTAAACGAGCTGAGATACTCATTACTCCAATGTTCTTTCTTCACGCCTTCTTTTGGCTTTTCTTCTGGCTCACCAGCTGAACGATCCAGTAATGCATCCACCGCTTCATCATCCCAAACGATTTCCTGTTCTTGTTTCTCCTTCTTTTCACCACCTTCATCCTCGTCTTTGAAGAGCGCTTCGGTACCCCAACGAAGCACATCGTCAAGCTCGTTTTTCGACATAGACGGGCCTTTTTGGCCACCAAGACCAGCGCGGACAACCAAGTGAGTTAAGAGCATCTTCTTTTTCGCCACTGTTGTAATACGTTCTTCAATCGAGTTGCGAGTCACAAAGCGATAGATCATGACTTTATTTTGTTGGCCAATACGATGAGCACGAGAAAAGGCCTGAAAATCATTATCTATCATGTACTTTTTCAACATTGCAATTGAGCCTATATCCCTTCTCACATTACAGGGTGAGCCAAAAAAACCGTACTTTTATGTTTTATTAGTGAAAAATGTTCAAAACTTTTTTCAAAAATCTTCTATTAGGGGGTATTTTCATGCAAAAAATCGATTGCGCACATCGAAAAACCTTGAAAACGCATTCCAGACTTGTTTTGCAAAACAAAAAGAAAGTAATTTCAATCTTCTGTAATACTTGAAAATACGACAATTTGATATTTCACGATCTGGGAATTGTTTTCAAGGTTTTTTTGATGCGTGCAATCGATTTCTTGCATAAAAATATCCCTTATAGGTAATTTTTGAAAATTTTTTTTGTAAATTATTCACTAAAAAACAACCACAAAAGTACGGTTTTTTTGGTTAGCCCTGTAATTCGATTGTTAGATTTTTTAACAATAGTCAAAGATGACAACTTGACTTCAGGGGCCGTACCAATAAAGTTAAGAGTTAAGGATTTATCCTTAGCTTTTATCTTTATTGGTACGGCCCCAGAGCGAACATTTGCATCATTACGATTAAAAACCGCTCTTAGGACTTGGAGCAAATTTTCTATCCTCATTAGTCGATTTGCCTCGACTATGAAATTTTGCCCTTTCAGAAATTTCGGCACTAGGACAATTGGCAAGTCGCATATCAAAGAAAAAATCGGCCAATTGACTAAGACAACAAATCGTTGTGCTAAATGTTGTCCTGTGCCGAAATTTCGACGGTTTTCAACAGACATAACAACAGCTTACTTGAATATCATTATGCGGGTTCCAATCAGAATCATAAATAATAACAGTATCAGCCGTTGCCAAGTTAATACCCAAGCCACCGGCACGAGTCGAAAGCAAGAAAATGAATTGCTGAGCACTAGGAGCTAAATCGTAAATATACAGTCTTTCAATTTTTGAACGTGTTTTTACGTGAAATTGGGGAAATTCTGCATGAATTTATGCAAAATCCCCCCCCCAAGCTGAAAAAAGGCTTAGACTTTAATTTAGGCAATAGTTTATGCTTAGGGTTAAACCATAGGCTAAACCTAAGGCCTAAACCAAAGCCTAACTCTAAGCATAAACCAAAGCCTAAGCCTTTTTCAGCTTGAAAGGATAGTGCATAAGTACCGAAATTTGTATATAAAAAGCGTATTATTAAGGATTATGTGTGTGTATTATGTCAATGCTCAACTGTAAACTCTTACAATTGAAACGGTCAATAGAATCCTGTCTAGCCTGGCCAGTAATCGAACCATCAATGCGCTCGTATTTGTACTGTTCATGTTCACAGAAATCTTCCAAGATATCTAGTAGCTTTGTCATTTGTGAAAAGACCAAGACGCGATGTTTCCCTTCGTATAGTTTTCTCAACATTTTCTGCATTAAAATGAACTTTCCAGATGCTTTAATCATTGCAGTCCCTTCGTAAGCACCATTCTTGAGCTTAGGTGCTTCGATGCTCGCCTTTGGAAAGAGATACGGATGATTACAGCATTTTTTCAGCTCCATGAGGATATTGATTAGAGACATCATTGATCGACCGCCTTTAACACTGAGTGCTTCGAAGTTGCGAGTCAGGATGTTTCGATAATATTTCCTAACCAAGAAAAATTAGTAAAGAAAGTTATTTAAAAATAATACTTTTGCATTGGAGTTAATTCAACACGAACAATCAGCTCACTCTTGGATGGCATTCCCGTCAGCACATCAGCTTTCAATCGACGCAACATGTGTGGGCCAAGAAGAGAGTGCAATTTTTGAATCTGGTCTTCTTTTGAGATCTCCGCAAATTCACGAGTAAATGTTTCAAGGTCACTAAAAAAGGAATTTAAAATTTGCATAAAAATCTGGTACTATTCCACTTTGATTACCCCCAAAAATTTTTTTATTTTTTCAAGAAATGACCCTCTAGGGGTATTTTTATGCGAGAAAACAAAATTTTGCACTCCTGAAGTGTAAAAAAGCTTCCATGATTCAATCTATGCATGCGATTCTTGTTACAATTGTTACAATAAAAATAACCTAGAGGGTCATTTCTCGACAAAATAAAAAGACTTTTTTGGGATAACAAAAGTGGAATAGTACCAAAAATCTAAATTAAAGTTCAAAAGTTATCAAAATGCCTCAGATTCGCCTTTTAAAATCATGTGATAGAAATGATACATTTCTCTCCCACAATGTTCCAACTTTATAACATCGATGTTGTCATTCATTTTCACAAACATCGTCTATTTCAAGTTGTTTATTTGATTTATCAATTAAACAACATGTGTGTAAAAAATTCATTTGCTAACACACACATTGAATAATTGGATTTGCTATAAAATCTATATAGATTCAGATAAAAGCTATCATCATCAGCATTTTTATACAAATAAAAAAAACATACTTCGGCTCTTATATCCCTGATTGAACGTGGGGTCTAAAATAGAACAATTTTATTTTTCGATTTTAGACCAACGTTCAATCAGGGGTATAAGAGCCGACGTAGCTCCCAAAAAACATACCAAAATCGTTCAGGACTCAGGAAGTTCAATAAATGGAACAGCTCTTCCAAATTATTTTGCAACGGTGTACCAGTTAAGAGAAGTCGATAAGCAATTTTATACTCGCGCAAGGTCCGGAAGAATAGAGACTGGTTGTTTTTCAAACGATGGGCTTCATCGACAACGAGACATGCCCAATCAATGCTGGCTAAAATGGCTCGATCTATATTGATCAATTCGTATGAAGTTAGCAGGACGTGGAACTTGATTCCTTGATCAGTACGAAGTCGAGAGACTTTGTTTCCACCTCGGATTGCTCCTTCGACGAATGAAAATTCGTGTTCTCTGAAAATAATCACTCGGTATACACGAACTTTACGCTGGTGGTGCAAATTTTTAGCTTACCTAATAACAGTACGACTGTCTTTATCTCCAGCATAAGTGACAACATAGAAATCTGGAGCCCAAAATTCAGCCTCGCGTTCCCAGTTAATCAAAGTCGATAATGGAGCAGCAACCTAAAATCATATAAAATGGATTATCCGAAACTAGTATCAATCCCACTGAACGTAAAATTTTTCGAAAAAAAGTTTTTTTCATCATCTGGAATTGATCCCTTCTAGGGATAATTTTATGCGAGGAATCGATTGCACGCATTCCCGAAGCATAAAAAGGCTTCTTTGGCCCTGATTCAGGGGGGGGGGAATTGGGTTTTTGAAGCAAAAATTGTCATTTTTCGCATTTTCAAAAATCCAATTTTTCCTTGAATCAGGGTCAAGGAAACTCTTTCATGCTTCGGGAATGGCGCAATCAATAAAATTCTGGAATTGATCTCCTAGAGAGATTAATTCCAGATAAGAAAAAAAGATTACACAGAATGTGAAATTTTCAAAAAATTTTACATTCAGTGTAATCGATACTAGTACCGATTTTCCTTCAAGCTATGTACCTACCAAGAAAGGTCCTTTACAATGGCCTTCTTTCATTAAAGAATAGAGGAAAGTCAAAGTTTGGATAGTTTTTCCTAGACCCATTTCGTCGGCAAGAATAGCATCAATGTGTTGGCTCCAACAATGTCGAAGCCAATTCAAGCCTTCCAATTGATATGGATGAAGACGCCCACCAACTTCTTGAACAAAACTAGGCTGATCTTCATACTTCTTTTTAATCTAAAAATTTTTTTAAATATACGAAGGCAGAAAATAAATCTTACATCAACAGTTGGCTTGTCTTTATGCTTTTTCTTCTTTTTTTCGTCTTCTTCAACAATACCTTGATCAGCTTTTCTTGCAGCAATTTTTTTCGATATCGATTTAGGAATGCTTTCACCATTCATTTTCTCGCTTAAAAATTTTAAGAATTATAAATTCCAAGAATGTGTATAAAAACAGAATTTAGGCATGAATTTTTTCAAAAAAAAATTTTATGCGAGGAAACGATTGCGCGCATTTTCAACGCTTCCCTGATCTTGAATCAGGAAATACAGGGCGATTTTCGCTTCAATACACACATTCCGATTCCCTGATTCAGGAACAGGGAAGTGTCGCAATCGATTCCCTGCATAAATTTGGCCCTAATAGGGTCATTTTTGAAAATTTTCGGGTCAAAAAAACATTTAAAAAATCGTCCAATTCAGGATTTTTACACCCTGTAGTCGATAGGTCCTTACCGATGCGTCCAGTACTTAATGACCGCATCTTCATACCCAGGCATATCCATATCGTCGCGCTCCCATGTAGCTTGTTCATAAACCAACTCCTTCCACTTGACCAAATAATCAAATTGGCTCTTCCCGTATTGCACATGATTAATAATACGCTGGACCATCATCCATTCTGGCTTAATTCCATAGCGATAATACTTCTCTTCCAAATTATGAGGATCACTTTCCTTCTCCTGGCCTTCAATCGCCCCAGTTTCCATGTTCTCATATGAGCCATCGTCAACTAAAAATATAAAAATACTAAAAATAAACGAAAAATAGACCTTCAGGTGGTGTTTCCGGGTCCATTTTACGCCAATACATGCGTAGAGCTTGTGTGAAGTAAACATCGAGGACAACTTCATTCACCCATTCACAATGCCAATAGCTCATGTATTTCCACTTCACGAAGAATTCGCGTTCGCGACGTGGCTCCATCTTCTTGGCTGGGTGAAGCATCAACTTTTCGCGTCGCTCTGGAGACATATCCTCTTCCTTTTCGCCCTCCTTGAGAAGATCTTCTTCTGAGACGGGATCTGGATATTTCACGGAGACCCAACGCCAGGAAAGAATTTTCTCAATACGATTCTTTGGCTCTGGAATAGTGCACCGTGGACAATACCATTCACCTTCAGGAATCTCATCTAAAGGTGGATTCATACAGTATGCATGATAGGAACTCGGGCAGCTATCGCAGCACAACAGAAATCCACCTTCCTGAAAAGTTTAATTAGATTCTTATTGCAAAAAGTTGAAAAGCCACAGAGTGAGGCAAAAAAAAGTCGTACTTTTGCGTTTTTTGGCAAAAATTCTTCAAAAACTTTTTTTCAAAAATCACCTACAAGGAGTATTTTCATGCGAGAAAGCGTGCAATCGATTTCTCGCATGGAAATACCCCTTATAGGTGATTTTGGAAAAATTTTCACCAAAAAACGCAAAAGTACGGTTTTTTTGGCTCATCCTTGTAAGTGTTGCATCTTGCCTTTGGCCAAATATATATAAAACTTTTCGGCCCTAAAAAAGATGCTGTTTTATAACCCTGATTAAGCAATATGTAAAAGAAACATTTCATCTACATATATGCGCACAGGGTATATTTTAAGTAGAGACCGAGGCAAGATCAAGATCTTGGTTGCCAAATTTTGAGGTTCACAAAACTCATGTTTTCGTGCCAATATACAGACTTTTCAAAAAATCGTGGTTTTCAAGGATGTAGCTTAATAAGAAAAATATAGAAGTCGATTTTTGACAAAAATTTCCGATTATACTATGGTTTTCTTAGACGAAGAATCGATTGCACGCATTTTCGAGGCATGAAACAATTTATCCGATCACGAATTAAGCAATTTTCGTTAGAAAATCGCCTTTTTTGGGAGTATACCTCTGTAGAGGTGTATCTTCCAGTGGTCAAAATCGAAAAATTCTTTCAGATTCGAATTCTCCATGCCGAAAAATCTCCGAATACAAAATTTCAGCCAATTTGGAAAACTTTTTGAAATTCTAATTTTTTACACGAAAAGTCTGTATATTGATACGAACACATGAGTTTCGTTATCTAAAAGACCATTTGGATCGTATTCAGCATACACGCTTTACTGCTAATGAAAAAAATTCATCGAAAATAGAAATGCTGATTTTAGACGTATTTTTTGGACGTTAACACAAGGAGTTAGTATATTTTTGTATATGAATTGCTTCAATGTTATACCTTGCAAACACGACAATATTCCATGTTTCCAGGCGATTTCTGCTCTTCCTCTTCCTTTTCAGCCTTCCCAGATTCACCAACAGATTCGCAATGTGGACAAGACCAAGTTCCCTCGGGTGGCTCTTCCAGATCAGGATCAAAACAGACCAAATGATAAGCGCGGGGACAAGTATCGCAAAGAATTATTTCGCCACCTTGTTGGCAAACTTCACAATAGTCTTGATGATCAGTCTAAAAAAATAAAACAATCATTCGAATTTTTTTATCCAATCAACGAGAAACTTATAAAAAACACAAAGTTTTCCCATAATTTTTATGAAAACCGTAAATTTTGGTTGAAATTTTTTTTAAATTTGGTATAAAAATGCGAATATCAAAAACATACCACTTCTTCAGCTTCTTTCCTTTTCTTGACTCCTTTCTTGGCTGCATCCTTCTTGGCAGATGCAGCTGCACGACGAGCCGCTTTTCGTTCCTCTTTCTCACGCTCAGCTTCGTCTAACTGACGCTCATGCTCTTTCAGTAAGTGCTCAAATTCTTGATCGCTATCCACTAAAAGAAAGTTTAAAAGTGTAAGATTCAAGTTCACGTAAAGAAATAGTTTAAAAATAAGATTACAGGGTAAGCCAAAAAAGCGTACTTAAGCGTTTTTTGGTGAAAATTTTTCAAATTTTTTTTTCAAAAATTACCTATAAGCTCAAAAATCGAAAAATTATCAAATTTGAACAATTTTTTGGATTATTGAAAA
>OZJO01001497.1:18899-41262 GCA_900406225.1 Acrobeloides nanus
CACCGTGGACAATACCATTCACCTTCAGGAATCTCATCTAAAGGTGGATTCATACAGTATGCATGATAGGAACTCGGACAGCTATCGCAGCACAACAGAAATCCACCTTCCTGAAAAGTTTAATTAGATTCTTATTGCAAAAAAGTTGAAAAGCCACAGGATGAGCCAAAAAAAAAGTCGTACTTTTGCGTTTTTTGGCAAAAATTCTTCAAAAATCACCTATAAGGGGTATTTTCATGCGAGAAAGCGTGCAATCGATTTCTCACATGAAAATACCCCTTATAGGTGATTTTTGAAAAATTTTCACCAAAAAATGCAAAGTACAGTTTTTTTGGATCATCCTTATAAGTGTTGCATCTTGCCTTTGGCCAAAAATATATAAAACTTTCCAGCCCTAAAAAAGATGCTGCTTTATAACCCTGCTTAAGCAATATGTAAAAGAAACATTTCATCTACATATATGCGCACAGGGTATATTTTAAGTAGAGATCGAGGCAAGATCAAGATCTTGGTTGCCAAATTTTGAGGTCCACAAAACTCATGTTTTCGTGCTAATATACAAGCTTTTCAAAAAATCGTGGTTTTCAAGGATGTAGCTTAATAAGAAAAATGTTGATATCTGGTTATAGAAGTCGATTTTTGACAAAAATTTCCGACCATACGATTTTAGACGTATTTTTTGGGCATTAACACAAGGAGTTAGTATATTTTATTATTGCCTCAATGTTATACCTTGCAAACACGACAATATTCCATGTTTCCAGGCGATTTTTGCTCTTCCTCTTCCTTTTCAGCCTTCCCAGATTCACCAACAGATTCGCAATGTGGACAAGACCAAGTTCCCTCGGGTGGCTCTTCCAGATCAGGATCAAAACAGACCAAATGATAAGCGCGGGGACAAGTATCGCAAAGAATTATCTCGCCACCTTGTTGACAAACTTCACAATAGTCTTGATGATCCGTCTAAAAAAATAAAACAATCATTCAAATTTTTTCTCCAATCACCGAGAAACTTATACAAAACACAAAGTTTTCCCATAATTTTTTTTATGAAAACCGTAATTTTTGGTTGAAATTTTTTTAAATTTCGTAAAATTTGGTAGAAAAATGCGAATATCAAAAATAGCAAAAACATACCACTTCTTCAGCTTCTTTCCTTTTCTTGACTCCTTTCTTGGCTGCATCCTTCTTGGCAGATGCAGCTGCACGACGAGCCGCTTTTCGTTCCTCTTTCTCACGCTCAGCTTCGTCTAACTGACGCTCGTGCTCTTTCAGTAAGTGCTCAAATTCTTGATCGCTATCCACTAAAAGAAAGTTTAAAAGTGTAAGATTCAAGTTCACGTAAAGAAATAGTTTAAAAATAAGATTACAGGGTAAGCCAAAAAAGCGTACTTAAGCGTTTTTTGGTGAAAATTTTTCAAATTTTTTTTCAAAAATTACCTATAAGCTCAAAAATCGAAAAATTATCAAATTTGAACAATTTTTTGGATTATTGAAAAACCATGAATAAGGGATTTCGTTTCAATGACCCAAAACATTTTTTAAATTCGATCTTCTTGGTGTCAATTTTTTCATCTCGCCGAGTCAAGAAAACGCGCTGTATTTTTTTTCTTCTAAATGTATTTAGAAAATTTCTCTACAGTACAGAGATAGAGATTAAAGATTATATTTTTACGTACGCAAAATATTAACCCAATAAAATTCGATCGTTTAATGTTGCAAAACTTGACATTTCGAAACTTTTTTTTATGTTGTTGAGGATTTCTTCGGAAATACGGAAAGCCAATCCTGATAGTTTTGGCCTCGTTAGAAAGCTGGATTTCGTAGCAATCGAATGACACCAAAATCATGCCATAACTCTTTCGGGTTGAGGAGTTATTAGTGCATAATTAGTAAAAAAATTTCCAGTTTTTTCGACATTTTTTAATTATGCAATATCCCCCTCAACAGAGTTATGGCATGATTTTGGTGTCATTCGATTGCCACGNAAGTTTCGAAACATCAAACAACCTAAAATTCAAGTGCTAAAAGCATACTCGAATCAGAATCGTCATTCTTACGTTTCTTCCTTGCACTAATTCGAATCTTCAATGGTGCCACTTTGCCTTGCTTAGGAGTTTCTACTTCCTTAGGAGTTTCTATTTCTTTAGGAGTCTTGGAAGTTCGAGTACCCTTTTTGGTTGGCATTACTTTGCCATCATTTTGTAGGCCTTCCTGGTACTCTCGATATTTGGCCTGTAAGAGAACTTGCATTTCATTATATTTTGTTTTCGGATTCGCATCAAGCAGTTGTTGCTTAACCCGGTTTGTAAAGGCCTAAAAACTTATAATTTTTATTAGAAATCAGAAAGTTTGAGCATCAAAATCAATCAAAACTGCATGTTTGTACTCTATTACGATCGAAAACTCGCTTGAATTTCGAAGAGGCCCTCTTAAATCTACAAGTAGACCACTTCCCAATTTTGATCTTTTTCCAATCTATACCCCCAGTTTTGATCAAATTTTGATCGTTTTTTCAAAAATTTGATTGATTTTTTTCAAAAACGATAAAAACTGGGGGTATAGACTTAGAAAAAGATCAAAATTGGGATGGGTCTACTTGTAGATTTAAGGGGCCCTCCTCGCAATGCAACCAAAAAATTTCGAATTTTTCAAAAAATTCAATTCTTACCAAAAAATTTGAATTTTTCAAAAAAAATTAAATTTTTTTGATCAATTTTGATGATCAAAATTTCCGATCTTTAATTTTTATATTGCGTAAAATTATACTTTAAGTGAAGTAATCGTTTCAAAATCATCAGCTGTATATTCGAATTCAACGTTAGTCAGCCCAAGTTGCGAGCAAATTTCTTCACTCGACATTGAATTTGGATCAGGAAGTGATTCTTTTGCACTAACTGGTTTCCCTTTTTTGGAAGAGCGTCGGCCTTTACCCTTCCTCCTTCTAACTTTAGAGCTAGAAGGATCACCTAAAAATAAAAAATTAATTTAAGTAAAAAATAAAATATTTACCACTGGCTTCAGTAAAATCGCCGTCTTCAGCCGCCTCATCTTCACCATCTTCTTCATTTTCGACTGAATCATTATCAGGTTGCTCTTCTAAAAAACATCTTTAAAAATCTTAAAAAGCATGTTTCAGATTTTGTTTTTTCTAACTCAAAAAGAGATATCCTTTAAAAAATTGGTGCTATTAAGGATTAACGACCGCAAATGACAAGGTTCTGAAGTCGGAAATTTTTTCAAGCATTTTAGGGGTAATTTTATGCGAGAAATCGATTGCGCGCATTTCCGAAGCATAAAAACGAATACTTTTCGTGAAAATAAGCCTTTTATACTTCATAAGCATGTGATTTTTATGATTTTTTTCAATTGGTATGGAACGCATCGACAAATCATAAAAGCTGTTTTTGCCTGATTGCAGTATAAAAGGCTCATTTTCACGAAAAATATTCGTTTTCACGCTTCGGGAATGCGTGCAATCGATTTTTCGTATAAAAATACCCCTAGAATGCTTGAAAAAATTTCCGACTTCGGAACCCTGTCATTTGCGGTCTTTAATCCTTAGTAGTAATACCAAAATTTTGTTTACCATTATCACCAGGAGCTGTTGTATCCATCATCTCTTCTTCAGACATAATTCAATTCTTTTAGGTAGTAATAAATTGAAATTTGCACTGCAGCTGAAAAATATAATTGCTTACTTTAAAAATTAAACAACTTAAGCACGATAAATTACAATAAAAAAAACAATAAATGCTATAAAGAAATTCAATATAAAAATATTGGAAAAAATGAAAAATCATAAAACGTAAAAATTTTGTTACAGTTTTGTTTACCCGTATACCTCTTAGATGAATTTTCCAAGAGTCTGAACCTTCGGAATCGTATTCCCCATATCCGAAAACCCCGAGTACAAAAATTAGCCGATTTGGAGAACTTTTTGAAATTCGTATATTTTGGCTCCTTTGGGGGGGGGCGTACCGTAGACCCCTTAGATGAATTTCCCCAAGATCGGGACATACTTTTTAGGAATCAGGACAAAATTTTAGGCAGATTTAGAAAAGAAAAATTTTTTAGGACGAATAAAAGTTTTAAAAGCCCGAACAGACAGACGCACATTTCTCGTTTAATTAAAATATTTTTAACGAGGAGTCACAACCAGGGCTGGGTTCCGGTCGACCGGAACTGCGGGTCGGTCGATTCCGTTGATGTTTTTAGATGTATATAACTGTAATAGATTTCAAAACCTCAACGGAACTAGGGTAAAAATGACTGGGACAGAGGATTTCTACGATTCCGATCACAGGAATCGTAAAAATTCACTGTCTCGATTATGTTATCCAGATTCCG
Organism: Acrobeloides nanus; assembly: GCA_900406225.1. Taxonomy (NCBI): domain Eukaryota; kingdom Metazoa; phylum Nematoda; class Chromadorea; order Rhabditida; family Cephalobidae; genus Acrobeloides; species Acrobeloides nanus. The sequence goes on from OZJO01001497.1 coordinate 23,250, forward strand.
TTGAGGTTCTATTACAATTATATACATCTAAAAACACCAAGGAATCGACCAGAACCAGGGTGGAATATGACCGGAACCCAGCCCTGTTCACAACGCCGAGTGCGGAGCGCTCATCTCCCTGTACTGATTAAAATAAGCATAAAATGGCAACCTTGGCTTATGTACAGGGGGAGGCAAAAGTTCTGACCCAGGCGAACAAAATTTTTGACATTGTCAAAAACGCTGAAAAGGTGTTTTCTCGTCCAGAATTGTCGAGAAAACACATTTTTAAAATGTTAAGACTTTTGCCCCTTGGGTCAAACTTCTGCCCCCTGGGTCAGGACTTTTCCGCCTAGGTCAGAACTTTTGTCTCCCTGTACAACTTTAAATAAATAATAAACAAAGTGTTACAAGATAAACTGAACTCATTATAGACCCTCCTTCTGAGTCTGAGATGATAATTATCAGGTATCAAAATATAACTTTCGAAAACTTGATAAAGACTAAAAAGTTGAACGCCTAGTCAAAAATAACAATAGCCATAAGAACCGCTAAATGCAACTTCTCAATTGATTCACATCTGACGACGCCACAACACTCTCAGGCTTCAAAACCAATCAATAAAAGACAGAAAAAAACTCATTGACTTAACAAATATTGTACACGGACTAAATGGATGACATTTGTCATATTGAAATTTGACTCGTTCAATTTTTTAACGGGTTTGAAAAATTTCATTTGGGCCACCCTTGTCAAGAGGATGCCCAACCTCACATTGGAATTTGGACCTCCAAAGGAAAATAATATTTTCGCCAAAAAATGCGAATTTTTTGTCTAAAAATTCGTTTATTGAATCATTTTTTGCCCAGAATGTGATTTTTGGGAAAAATTTTTCGAAATGTCAACTTTTATGATTTTTTAAACTCCATTTCGAAACGTCAAACAACCCCAAAATGACATCACTATATACCATTGTGAAGAGGACAAAATTCTAAGATTTTTTACACCAAAATCGAAGTATCCCACTGGAAGAATTAAAAATCGATTTTTATTTTTTACGATAAAATGACCTTAATTGTATACTCATAGTTATATCCAGTGCCGTAGGAGCTCCGAAATTTCGGGAAGGGCCTCACCCGAAAATTTTGAACAAATCATAAGGGTCCTCCTTTATGTTTTTTCCAAAAAGTTGGGCAAAAACATAAGGGAAGAGGGACAAAGTGATTTTTTCGATTTTTTAAAAATTTTTCAAAAAATACTTTGGTCTCTCTTTATGATTATTCGCGCTGATAGGCACGTAAATTTTTTTGTTGAAAACACCTTTTTAAGCTGAAAATGCTCAAAAAATTACGATTTTTGATGGAAAAATGTCAAATTTGGGATACTTTCGATGGAATTCTTTAGTTAAAACAAAAAACTACCGCCACCGGCGAAAATTTTTTTGAGATATGCTTGTTTTTAAGCTGAAATTGTTCAGAAAATTACAATTTTTAGTGAAAAAATAGCAGATTTTTGGACATTTTTATTGAAAAAAGGGAAATTTTGATGAAAATCGTAATGAGGGACCATTACGATTTTTGAAAAAAATACAAAAATTTTGGGCAAAAACGTAAAGGGGGACCATTAGGAAAGAATTTTCATTTTTTTCGATTTCGGGAGCCCCGTGCCCAAACACAGCGACGGCCCAAAAAATTGAAATTTGGCCAGAAATCGAATTTTTTTGTCATCAAAATCGCCCTGGTTATACTTTTGCCCAAAATTGTTGAAAAATTTCAAAACCCGTATTTTTGAAACATATTGAACTTTAGTTAAAACAATTTTCTTCCAAAACCTTTACAAATTTTCGTTTTCCCGCCAAAATCCAAAAAATCTTCGATCAACTCCCAAATCCAAGCTCCCAAATGTCCAAAACGGTCGAAACGCCTTATCCATGGCAATAAATAAACCGATTTGATTATGAAAGACGAGTGGAACCTAGATGCGCTCCGAAGCATCGTTCGGCATTAAAGAGCCGAGAGAGTAGGCGGAGTGCAAGTGAGTCGCGGAGAAAAAGAAAACATACGAAAAAGCGCGCCATACACAACCACACATTTTACCAACAACCATTTTGACACGGGCGACACGACCGCACGCGTGCGTCCAAGTCGGTCAAAGCCAGAATAAGGATGACAATAGGGATGGACCGGAAGAAATGACTCAAAAAAAATTTCAAGAACGGGCCGTCTGGGTGGACTTGTCCGGGCAGCTAGAGTTCGAGGTCAACAACAACACAAAATGACTGAAATGTGAGCGAATAGTTGACCAACAATGTGTATTTAATGAAACTTTGACGTTGTATGAGGAAAAAAGCTACGCTAAAGGGATGCCCAAAGTAAGAAAAACCCAGGGGGTGGTTCTCCCTCCAAACTTGGAAAAACGAAAAAAATTTCCCTTGGTCCTTCATTATGTTTTTGCACAAAAATTTTTAAAAATCGTATGGTCCCCCATTATGATTTTTCATCAAAAATTTTCATTTGTTTCAACAAAAATGTCCAAAATTTCCTATTTTTTAAACAAAAATCATAATTTTCTGAGCATTTTCAACTTAAAAAATAGCATCGTATGGTCCCCATTATGATTCACCAAAAATTTCTCGGGAGCTTTGTATATGAAGGTTATTGCAATTCAGGCAACTTTTTACTGCAGTTGCAATAAAAAAAGTTGCCTGAATTTTAATAAGCTTCATTAAAATCATGTTTATTGACACGATTGGCTCAACTAATCCCAAATCCTGAATTCGACACATCCCAGGAAACAGAGTTTACTACAACTTGTTGAATTGATTTATGAAAAGTAGTATTAAAAAGTTGGTACTACTAAGGATTAGCGAGCCCATTTAACGTGATTTTTTTAGCTTTTTTCTTGGAAATGACCTCTCTAGTAGCAGGGTCGAAAAGGGGCCGACCCCGGTCCCCGTCGAAGGGGCCGAGGCCCCCGGGGGCTTTTTGCAAGAATTTCTCGAAAAAACTCGTTTTCATGTTTTGTCAATGCGCAATCGATTTCCCGCATAAAGTTATCCCTAGAGAGGTCATTTCCAAAGAAAAAAACTACAAAAAATTGTTTGAAAAAAAATCACGGGGTCGCTAATCCTTAGTAGTACCAAAAAGTTAAATTTATTTGGTAAAAAAATCCATGAGATAATCTCTTAGCATGAAACATATGGCATAGCATGATATGGAAAGCCCCACGTGAAGAGAAAAATCTCATTTGGAAATTGGATAAATGCATATTTTTTTACATAGCAAATGAAACATATTCTCGTTTTAAAAGAGGCGAAGTTTCACTATGTTCCGTATGTTCACTTATCGATTCCATCACTTCAATGGTTCTCGAGTGCCCAACATCTAAAAAGCTTAATTTTGAAGACAAAAATACAAGTTATAAATAGGGTTGTCGAGATCTCGAAATTTGGTATGGAGGAGGAAGATCGCAAAGCTCAAAAGTGCGTAGTTTTCTCGGAAAATAGCCTCGAAATTTAGGCTAAGTTCAAAAAAGCGAAAAAGTAAATTTTGTTGTTTTTAAGAAAAAATTTTATTTTCGTTTCCTTTTTATGCTTTTTTTGAAATTTATTCTTATGAATTTAGATCTGAAAATGAGCAATCAAAAAAGCGCAAAAGTATCACACTGGAAAAGAAATTTCAGATCATTGAAAAAGCGTCAACAACTTGGCTAAAGAATTTGGAACCTCACGAAAATCCATTCAACGAATTTTTAAAGAAAGAGGCAAAATCACCCGTCTGAAACTGAATCTATCGATGATTTGAACCCTGTGCCAGAAGGAACAGCGGAACCGATAGACTACGACGACTTTCTAAAAGTTGGAACCGAAGTCGAGGAACCGATAGGAGAAGAATACATGTTTTTGCTGGATGATGAATTATAAATTTTTGATCTTGTGCCAGAAAGAACAGTGGAACCGATGAACTATGACGACTTTCTAGAAGTTGGAACCGATTTCTCGGAAAATGGCCTCAAAGTTTAGGCTAAGTTCAAAAAAGCGAAAAAAAAATCGCTTTTTGAACTTAGCCTAAACTTTGATGCCATTTTCCGAGAAAACTACGCACGATTTTTTGGATCTCGATCTCAACAACCCCAATGTTATAAACCCACAGCAGCTATTAAACTGTAGCTTGTCTGTTTTGATAAAAAGAGCTCGTGAAAGTGGAGATCTTTGACCATCTTTGAAGCAAGCATTTGCACAAAACAGATAGAACCAGTCATATTTGAGCTCGGGAAACACCACACGTCTTCCATAAACGGTCACTTTTTGCCATTCGGAAAGTCTAGCGCCTGGATTATCCGTCCAATAAACCATGTAGTTCTGGAAAAAATTTCAAAAAATTTGATTTTTTTATCCAAATTTTCAAACCTTGACATCATGAGTTCGTTTATATGGAGGTTCCCAGGTCAATTCAACCGTGTTCGCATTCAATTTTGTAGCCAGAATGTGTTGTGGACTTAGTTGAGGTTCTAAAATTGTTTTCTTTCGAAAAGTTCAAATTTTTTAAAAAGGGGGCTGTCCAGATATTACGTTATTAAATTGTTCGGATTTTTAGACCCTTCCCCCCCCCCCCAACATGATCAAAAATGCACTAGCGTTATCAACTTTTTGTGAAGAGGGCTGACACTCCCTGCAACATGATAACGTAATATTTGGATGGCCCCTTGCCCACAACATTTATTATGAAATAGCTTTCTCTGTTAATTTTTCGATTTTTAACGAATTTTTGATGAATTTATCAATTTTTGACGAATTTTTCAGGAATTTTTCGATGTCTTACCCGTATATTGAACCAGGAACACGGGTTTGCTTTCACCAAATTTCGACACCGCTGTAATTCGAAATTCATATAACGAACAAGATTCTAGGCTCATAATTTCGGACGTATGCGTTTTGACCCCTTTTAATTCGCGAACTTTACTATCTTCTTTAGTCTTCATATATCTAAACAAAAAATGCTCCTAATGGATCAGTCCACTCGGAAAAACATTATGAAACAAGTATATATTCGGAAAGTTCATGAAAAATGGAGCATTTTTTGTTTTTACGGCATCATCTGAATCGTTGTAGTTTTCGAGATAATTGCGTTTGAAATTTGAATTTGCGTCCATGTTTTCGTTGTAATACACAAACTTTTTTGAACCCTTCAGTTGAATAGAGTACTGTTCTTCCGTAAAAACAAAAAATGCTCCATTTTGAACTTTCCGAATATATAACTTTTTCATAGTGCTTTTTCCGAATGGACTGATCCTTGAACCTCATGAAAAAATTTTTAAAAGTAAAAATTTTTTCCTAGCCCACGTACTTCAACCGATATCTGATGTTATACGTAACTTGAGCATCGGCCGAAAAAGCCGGCGCCCACGCTAATCTCACACTATATGCTGATGTACTAATCACTTGACAATCAACCGGAGGATCTGGAGGCAGTCTAGCAAACATGAAGTTCCCATCAGGGAGAACATGATAGTTACGACGTTTACTGTGTTTTCTCTTCGATAGCTTTCTCGACAGTTCATTGTAATTTTTATGGGCAAAAATCATGCCACGAGCTAGCTGGGCTAATAGACTGGCCATGGCTTGTCTCCTTCTTCGAGCTTTCGCCTAAATTGATCAACTTGCTTCTTTCAAGCTTAAAGAAAGCACCTCTCGAATCAAGTAAAACGGATTATTCGTCTGTAGTTTCCTGCCCAGATAATGGATTTCCTTCAAATACATTCTCCCAACCACATCCATACACATCGTAGTCAACATGATTCCTCCCATAATGACCAACAAAACGGTCAACATATTCTGCGGGCTTGGTCGATAGTCGCCGAAGCCCACAGTGAGGATCGAGATAAAAGTGAAATAAAGGGATTCTTGATAAGTCCAATTCTCCCATCTTTGAATAATATAGGCTGCGAAAAAACCGTAAACTATAGCAAACATGAAAACAACAATTGGTGGAAAACGAATCAAGCGTACACGGTCGAGAATTTCCTATAAAAAAAGTTGATTTTGACATATACAGGATGATTAAAAAAAGAGAATTTTGCGATTTTTCGAAAATTTTCAAGTTTTTTAATTTCCATCAAAATAACCATATAGAGGGTTTTTCTATGCGAGGAATCGATTCGCGCATTCTTGAAGCTTTTCTGACCCCAAATTAGCCTATTTTCGCTTCAATACACATGCCTCTTCCCTGAATCAGGGTCAGGGAAGCGTTTTCAAGATTCGGCAAGTCGAAAAAATCGATAAAGTGAAAAAACGTAAAAAATCGAAAAAAAGTCGAAAAAATCGAAAAAACCGAAAAAGTCGAAAAATCGAAAACACCGATAAAGTCGAAAAATTTTTTCGCTTCAATACACATGCCTCTTCCCTGAATTAGAGTCAGGGAAGCGTTTTCAAGATTCGGCAAGTCGAAAAAATCGAACCGAATTTTTTAAAATCACCCTGTAGCATGTATTGGGTTGATCGAAAAGTTCTGCGACTTTTTACATGATTTTCCAACGTGTTGTTATAGGCTCCACGCTTGCTCTGTTCATCAATGAAATCCTGCACAGTTTCTTCAATTTCATCTGATTGCATTTTCTTTCATTTGAGAAATGCTTTCAACGACAGGTTAACCATAAAGTCTAGTGGCACTAGATCCGACGAGTAAAGAGGGTGACGAATAGGCGTAGTAAAATCCATCATAAGTTCCGCCACTCCTTGTTGATCATTTTTTCCTTTTGCACGATGAATTGAAGCATTGTCCATCAACAAATCAATTTCCTGAAGACGAAGCGCAGGAAATGTTTCATTAATAGTTTTGCGAAAGTTTTTCAAGGTCTTCATAAAATCAACAGCTGGTTTTCCGGCGAAAATTCGAATTTTTTACATTTTCGCTTCATAAATACACTGTTTTCCCTGAATCAGGGTCAGGAAAGCGTTTTCACGCTTCGGGAATGCGCGCAATCGACTCCTCGCACAAATTTACCCCTATATGAGTCCTTTTTAGAAAAAATTTTCCGGTCCAAAAAGCAGAACTTTTCGATGAACCCAATATCTGTTATCTCACCTGCTCATCTTCGTTATCTCCAAATAAAGTTCGATTTTCTTCGTCGTTTCCGTTTCCTTCGCGATTTCGATTTTTATACTTCATCCATAGTTTCCACAACTCATAGTGCATACTAAACACAGTCTCCGAAATAAATTTAGCAATGCTAGTCACAGTAACAAGAGTTAATGGAATTCCTAAACTTATTTTTATGCAAATCTTAGTCTTATTTGCCAGTTTGTCGAATTTTTCTGAAAATGAGCCAAAATTTGGCACTATAACTTTCACCACGTTTCATGTTCGTCACGACAACTTTCTTTACATAACTTTCGCCACGTTGCTAAAAAACTATAACTTTCGCCATGTTCGTGTCAATATGCATATATATTGAAAATCAGGCAACTCAATTAGTTTGAAATTAAATGTTTATTGACACGAAAGTGGCGAAAGTTAGCGTGGCGAGATTCGTGGCGAAAGTTATAGTGCCCAAAATTTGCCATTCTTTTCAATAAATTTTCTCAAAAGATACTTATTTAACTTTTTTTTGCGAGAATGCGCTCTGCATCAGAGTTGGGAATTACCACCCCACACCGTGTGGTGTGGGATGGTGTTGTTGGTGTGATGCGGGGTGGTGTTGTCCGTGGTGTGACACACCGGTGTGGTGTGCTACCAAACCACCCTTTCCAACTCTGGTGCCAATAGACGTTCTTGTTCGGCATGATCGAAAACGGTGAAATATGAAGTTTTTTAGTTGAAAAATGGAGTTTTCATTGATTTTTTATTTTAAAAAGTTAAAAAATTCATGGGGTGGTGTAGTATCACCACACCAGACCGCACCGCCACACCACACCACCCGGGTGGTATGGACCACCCTTTCCAACTCTGCTCTGCACTAATTTATAAATGTTATACAGAGTGCTAAAAATGTGGATTTTTGCGATTTTTCGACCAAATTTTCGCAAAAAAAAATTGAGGAGGAAAGTTTCTATGCGAGGAATCGATTGCGTGCATTGAAAAATCTTGAAAACGCTTCCCTGACCCCAAATCAACCCCCCTATAAAAATTGCAAAAATCCGATTTTTTGGGCTGATTTGGGGGTCAGGGGGAAGCGTTTTCAAGATTTTTCAATGCGCTCAATCGATTCCTCGCATAGAAAAATCCCATAGGGTTATTAAAAAAATTTTTTGGCGAAAATTTGATCGAAAAATCGCAAAAATCCACTTGTTTTTAGCCACTCTGTAATAATTACCGATTAAACAGTAAACGACCCCAAATAATCTTCCGAAGAATGTCGTTGGACATACATATCCATAACCGATTGAAGTTAGCATAGTCGTAGTGAAAAAGAAAGCATTTACAAAATCCCAACTAGGTGAATCATCTTCAAAACCATGTCGAAATGAACGATGGGCGGTAAAAACCGAGTCCACATACTAAAAACTTTCCTCAACAAAAATTTTTTATGTTAAACTATTCGGTTGGTAATTAAGGCTGCGCGCTAAACGTCTTGACTTGCGTGAAAAAGCTTCCTTGACCCTGATTCAGGGAAAGTCGTGGGTGTATTGACGCGAAAATGAACTAAAATTCAATTTTCGCCGGAAAACCGACTATCTAAAGGTTTTTATAGGCGCGGAATCGATTGTGCGCATTTTAGAAGCATGAAAAAATTTCTATGACACCTATTTGAGCGGTTTTTGTTATGAAGGAGGTATCATCTATAGAGATAACTTCTAGTGATCAAAATCAAAAAATTCCTTCAGATTCGAGTTCCCCCCCCCCGAAAACACAAAATCAGACGGTTTGAAAAAAATTTTGGAAATTTTTTCAAACCGTTTGATTTTATATTTTCTGGGGTTTTTCGACATGGGAACTCGAATTTGAAGGAATTTTTTGATTTTGATCACTAGAAGTTATCCCTATAGATGATACCCCCTAAAAATATTTCATAACGAAAATCGCTTAAATAGGTGTCATAGAAATTTTTTCATGCCTCGAAAATGCGCACAATCGATTCCGCGCCTATGAAAACCTTTAGATAGTCGGCTTTCCGGCGAAACTTCGAATTTTAGTTCATTTTCGCGGCAACACACCCACGGCTCTCCCTGAATCAGGGTCATTGGAACAACCCAATTACTTACTTTGTCAAAACGGTGTTTGCTTTCGGTTTGAATTTTCTTCACCAATTCCTTTTTATGGGAGGCTTTCAAGAATTCCTGATTGTCCTGCACGATATCCCAGACTTGTTCTAAATACCTCTCCGAATCGCTGTGAATTTGTTCTAATTGGCGTGCTTTCGTCTCTTCATATCTTGGCCCCTCAAGTTGTTGAAAAATCCATGCACCAGCAATGATATACAGTGCACATGTGACTATCAACCCAAGGTGTGCTGTTAAAACCCGGGTTTTGAGGGCAGCCATGATCCTACTAAAAGGTAAAAATAATGGTGAAAGCATAAGCACAGGGTGGCGCAAAAAAGTTCCACTTTACCATTTTTTTCATGAATTTTTGGACAAAAATTATTTTCCTAAAAATGACTCTATTAGAGATAATTCGATGCGGAGAATCAATTGCACGCATTTCCGAAGCTTGAAAATGCTTCCCTGCCCCTGATTCAGGGTCAGAGTATTGAAGAGAAAATAAAATTGTTTAATTTTTTATATGAAAATACTCTAAGGTTTTGCGATGCGGGAAATCGATTGCGCGCATTTCCGAAGCTTGAAAATGCTTCCCTGCTCCTGATTCAGGGTCAGTGTATTGAAGCGAAAATAAAATTTTTTAGTTTTATGGTAATACTCGGGATTTTTCAATACGGGGAATCGATTGCGCGCACAAGGAAAAAATTTTGAAGCTTCGGGAATGCGCGCAATCGATTCTCCTCATCGGAAACCCCAGAAGCGAGTATTTTAACATAAAAAACTAAAAAAAGTTGATTTTCGCTTCAATACTCTGACCCTGAACCAAGGAAGCATTTTCAAGCTTCGGGAATACGTGCAATCGATTCCCCGCATCGAAAAACCCCAGAAACGCATATTTTCATATAAAAAACTAAACATTTTTATTTTCGCTTCAATACTCTGACCCTGAATCGAGGAAACATTTTCAAACTTAGGGAATACGCGCAATCGATTCCCCGCATTGAGTTACTCCTAAGAGACTCATTTTTTGGGTCCAAAATTCATGAAAAAAGGCTTTTTTGCGCCACCCTGTATATACTTACGTCATTTGTTCGGACCAGCACGGCAAACGCCGAAAATCGAAACTAAAGCCACGGAATGGCATTATGGTGTGTTATATTTACATTTAATACTTTGAGTTGGATCGGTAACTCAATACTAAAATATAATTTTGTTAATGAAAATTTTGGTATAAAAAAATAGGAAAAATTTGTTTTTGATATTACTAAAAGAAAACAAATTTTTTATTCAATATCCTGTTTACGCAACGGACTCGAATAAATTTATTAAAGCACCAGTCCAATTTTGAACAAACTTTTTTATAAGAAAGTTCATATTGTGGCGATCAACTTTTGCTTTGGAAGTAAATTCTAGTTCGTTAACCCTTTACAGATAAATGCAAAACCAAATTGCTTGAAAAATTTGAATATGTTTTGTGTATTGAAGCGAAGGGATTGATGTCCCTGATTCAATGAAAGCTGTTTATTGAAACGATTGAATCAATCATTATAAAATTCAAAATGCTGAGAAAAAATACATAGAACAAATTTTTTATAACTCGCCGAGACGAATAAAATGATGTCACAATTATCAAATTTGAACAGGGTTTTGGGTTATTGAAACGAAAACTCTGATTCATGTTTTCGTTTCAATAACCCAAAACCCTGTTCAAATTTGATAATTGTGACATCATTTTATTCGTCTCGGCGAGTTATAAAAAATTTGTTCTATGTATTTTTTCTCAGCATTTTGAATTTTATAATGATTGATTCAATCGTTTCAATAAACAGCTTTCATTGAATCAGGGACATCAATCCCTTCGCTTCAATACACAAAACATATTCAAATTTTTCAAGCAATTTGGTTTTGCATTTATCTGTAAAGGGTTAACGAACTAGAATTTACTTCCAAAGCAAAAGTTGATCGCCACAACATGAACCTTCTTATAAAAAAGTTTATTCAAAACTCGACTGGTCCTTTAACGAGAAAAAATTTGCTTAAAATTCGAAATTTTTTACACACAATTTTTACGAGACCACAGACAAAACTATGCAGAAAGAAGAATGGAACCAAATCCTCGAGCCACATTCCTAATGTCAAGTGTATAATTTGTTCTGTTATGCCTATCTCTGATTCTTGACAGCTCGTGAAACTCGAATATTCTCCAGGGTGCTATTGTTCAATTCTTAGATGCCCTTTTTGGATTTGTCGAGAATGTCGGCTAGCAGAAATTTAACCTATACAAAACAATAGAAGATAATACAAAATTTTTGTGTTATTTTGTGTCTGCGATACAATTTCACATCATCATCAGAAATTCTTCAGAATTCTTTTAATGTTTTTTTTAATCAGAATTTTTTAAATGTTGTTATTAATATAAATTTTTCCTGATATAGCCTGTTTCCCGGCGTGATACCAAAAAAGTTCCCTAATGATGGCCTAGTGGTCCAAGGCATTGGACACCAATCTGAAGGTGCAGGTTCGATCCCCACCATATCGATTTGCGAAATCGTGGAGGCCTGAAAAATTTTGCATACGGGTATTTTTATGTGAGGAACATGATCCTGACGTTATTTTTGCATTTTACCCTTTAAAAATGCCATAAACGACCACCCAGGGATGTTTAAAAGCACGGATTTTAGATTTCGGGTATCCTGGCATTAAAATGACCTGATTTTTACCTCTAGGGGGTAATCGAGGACGTAGAACATGATTCTGACGTAATTTTAATATTTTAATGCCAGGATACCCGAAATCTAAAACCCGTGCTTTTATGCATCCCTGCGTGGTTGTTTATGGCATTTTAAACGACCACCCAGGGATGCCATAAAAGGGCAAAATGCACAAATAACCTCAGGACCGTGTTCCTCGCATAAAAATACCCATAACCAAAATTCTTCAGACCTCCACAACCGTTATTTCGCAAATCGACATGATGGAGATCGAATCTGCGCCTTCAAATTGGTGTTTAGCGCCTTGGACCACTAGGTCATTGTTAGGGAACTTTTTTGGTATCACGCCGGGAAACAGACTATAAAGTCTGTTTTTCTGGAAATCCCGAGTTCAAGATTTTCAGATTTTGAAATTTTCAAAATGCTACTAGTCCGAGCAGCTGAGGCCATTTTCGCTGATCTTGGGCTCAAAATAATCCTGAAACCTTATATTTTAACGACACTTTTTCAGGACTTTGGAAAGTCAAATTTTTTGCACGCTCTCAGATCGGTGCGAATTCTTTCGTAAAGTGTTATTGGCACTTAATTAACACGTTTTTAATCGTTTTTACGGATATTCAAAAAATGCACATTTTTGTGCACCGTGTACGCCTTTGGAATGGAGTCTAACAAAATCCGCTACAAATCCTGAACTCAGGATTTCCCGAAAAAACAGACTTTAAGTCCAATTCTCCCATCCTTGAATAATAGGCAGCGAAAAAACCGTAAAGTATAGCAAACATGAAAACAACAATTGGCGGGAAACGAATCAACCGTACACAATGGAGAATTTCCTGTAAAAAAAGTTGATTTTGACATATACAGGGTGATTTAAAAAAAAGAGAATTTTGCGATTTTTCAAAAATTTTCAAGTTTTTCAATTTTCACCCAAATAACCATATAGGGTTTTTCTATGCGAGGAATCGATTGCAAGCTTTTCTGACCCCGAATTAGCCTATTTTCGCTTGAATATATATGCCTCTTCCCTGAATCAGGGTCAGGGAAGCGTTTTCAATGTTCAGCAAGTCGAAAGACCGAAAAAGTCGAAAAAAATCGTTTAAAAAAAATAAACTTTTTTAAACGACTTAAAGTCGTTTTAAAAAAATTGAGGGTCGTTTAACAAAAATTCTGGAGGCATATACAATATAGTTTCAACAAATGTAGAAGCTAATGAATTTTCAAGCATCCTTGATACTCCAAAATCGCATAATTTTATATAGTGAACGCTCGTTAAGCGAGCATCCCTTTAAGCGGGTCCCCCTGAAAAATTCGATAAGCGGGCCCCTCTCTAGGGCGGAAAAAAATTTACTTTGCTGGCCTCCCCCCCCCCCCAAGAAAACTAGCTCCTAAAAAACAGCTTGGGGGACCAAGAGAGTAAAAAAATTTTTCAGTTTCGGGGGGGGGGGGCTCGAGTCATTTTTCACAAATTTTATCGATAAGTGTTGATATTAATTTTAGCAATGGTTCTTTCCTATGCTAAACAAACAGCCTTTATGAATCATCATAAATTTTTATCAGTTATTTTTTAGTGATAAGCATAGACAATTTTTCAATAAATATTTAGAAATTGCTTTAAGAGTGTGGCAATTCGAAAATTGCATTTTCGGACGCTAGTCGTTCGGAAATGCGCTAGCGTCTGAAAATATAGTGCTTTTTCACAATTTCCGAACGGCTAGCGTCCGGAAATTCGCATTTCCAAACGGCTAGCGTCTGGATACGATTTCCGGACGATTGCCGGACGGCTAGCGTCGGAAATCGTCATGAAATGCGTTTCACGACTACTAGCGCGCAGACGAAGCATAGTTCTCTCGGTACGCCATCGGGCTGTCCGATCTTGCAAGTTAAGCAACGTTGGGCCCGGAGCGTCTAAGTTCGGTTTCCGAACCCTTGAGCATGTGGAATCCCCTGTCTCCGGGGCGTTGGGCATGCACAAAAGCCCCAGTAATTTGGGAGTAACTCCTGTTGTGGGCTGCGCACCCCTCATTCCTCCTGAAAATGAATAGGAAGAGAGTGAGGTAGGAAAAAAACTCTAACTGTTACAATAACAAATGTTTTATTTTGTTTGTAAGAAGCTTACCAGTTTTGTTATGAATGTTTTTTTAAAATACAGTCGACTCTCGATATAGTGGCATCTCGATATAGTGACACCCCTCCAATTCAATATAGTGGCCCCCCCCCCTAGGGGTGTCACCATAGGTAGGCAAGCTGGGGGAAGGGGACCCTCGATGAGGTGGTCCTCCACAAAAAACGACTTTTTTTTAGCTTGAGATAGTCTTCTGACACCCAATTTTTATAGACCATACTGTTCGGCGGGGCCCATGAGGTGGTCCCCCCTCAATTTTGGGTCCATGAGTGAGTGGGTCAGGGGGAGGCTCCCCCCTTTGCCGACCTATGGGTGTCACTATATCGGGCACTATAACTTTAGCCACATTTCATGTTCTCCACGATAACTTTCGCCACGTTGTCAAAAAACTATAACTTTCGCCACATAACTTTTGTCACATTAACTTTCGCCACATTCGTGTCAATATACATATTTATTGCAAATCAAGCAACACAATTAGTCTGAAATTAAATGTTTATTGGCACGAAAGTGGCGAAAGTTATTGTGGCGAAAGTTACGTGGCGAAAGTTATTGTGCCCTATATCGAGAGTTGACTAATAATTTAATAAGATCTTTTTCTTTTAGGTTTTTTCAAGCATGCAAACTAATCATTCTAATATACTGGTACTAAGAAACTATAATAAGGACGAATATAATTTAGATATAAACACAAACTGAAGATGATAAACCAAATAAATACAAGAAGTAATTTTCAAAATAATAGGTTAACCAAAATAAGTCCATTACTTGCTACTGATTTATTTGACAAACATATCCTTATAAAGCGCTTGTGTTCGTTCGTTCGTTCGTGTGTACAGGCGATCTTTTTATGGTGATCTCTAAAAAGTGCAGGGCTTATACCCACGTGTTAGGGGTGGTGAAAGAAGAAAAATGAGTGGTCGATCATGGGTCCACCCTCTAGAGATATTTTTTTACAGAGGCTACCCTCCTATTCCCTATGGGCCCAATAGAGGAGAAAAACAAAGTAGCGTTTTTCGACTTTTTAAACGAAAAAACGAGCTGATTTCGACTACGTGGGGTTTTCGACCATAAGGAATTCAATAGTGACGTCTAAAAATTATGTACGACCACGCAGAGATCCCATGCACGATCAAGAAGGGATGCCATGCACAATCACAAAGGGATGCCAAAAATTAAAATCCGAGGTCATAAGGCAATATGGGTATCAATTGAAGCAAACGATGAGTAGTATTCAAAAACTATAATAAGAATGTTGCACGGCCAAGAATGCTAAAGCTCGAATAAGGCGTCTCGCGGCTATCGAGATAGATCGAAACAATACATAAAACGATAAAAATTCTTCGAAGTAACATCGGCATTCATTCGGTTGAGCGAGGCTGGACGAGCGCAGCGCTAAGGAATATTTAAAAATATTCGTTATTTGAGATCCGATAGGCGCTAGGTCTCGATACTTCTAAATAAGATCACAATTCCCTCTATATATAAGAATTTGATAACAAAGAAGATTTTATTGAAATTGAATACCGTATTTTCTCTAATAGAGAGGCAGTCTCTTTAGAGGGCAGTCTCCAATAGACGGGCACCCTCGGGGAAGTTGAAAAACAAACGGACAGTCTCCAATAGACGGGGAGAGCAATTCATTTCATCATGTTCAAAGTTCCTAGTTATTTTCGTTTGTGAAATTATTTCGAGGCTTTTTTAAGCTTGAATTGCTGTCATGAAAAGCTTCGTATCACTGTTATGTTGACAGCACGATCAGATGGGCTTAAATGCAAACCTTATGTTCTACTACCGAGAAAACGTATCATGTCTGAAACAGTCGAAAAATTCCGCAATAAGCTGATCCTTTCATGGGCTGTAAAGACTTGGATGGACGATGAACTTACTCTCGATTACTTCGGAAATACGTCATTTTGACATTCAGACGCATAAAAATTGGTATATAAAATTTAAGAAATAAGCTTGAACAAATACAAAGATGCCAAAATATTCTACAATTCATCAGCTATTTCTTAAAAAAAACTTATCGAAAAATCTTTCATGGTTGTCGAGCAATCATCGAAAGTATGGTGTTTCCAACCTGCTGTGTCACCCTGTAGATTTGGAAAAAAGAAAAAATGGTCTTTATCTCTTTGTAGTTTGATCATTCTCAATTTTGTAGTGCACAAAACTGTGTTAATTAGTTTCTTGTTTTAAATTTTATTGATTAGTTTTATTGACAGTCTCTATATTTTTTATTGCCTTATATAATAATGCCTTCAAAATATAACGCCGAAAGACTCCAAGGTCAAGTGGCTATTGTAACTGCTGCAACTAAAGGGTAAGTATTAGGTTGGTGCATAATTATCCGCAATAAAGATTTTTTAATTTTTTTACTAAAGAAATTCCTCTATATTAACTTAAAAATGCGCATCGATAACCATATTCACATTCGACATATCTTGCTATATCACTTCGAGAAAGGCATGACTGCTTATGAGTCGTGTCGTATGGTGGGACCGATCTGGCATCATCCACGGGGAGATCATTGCAAACGGATACTGTTATTGATGGGACGACAATGATGTGCAGCATGAATGAAAAATACCCAAAAGAAAGGGAAAACAAGTGTACACTTTGAATAGTGACGTCTACTTAGAGCAATTGAATCGTCTTGAAGCTGCTATCCAATCCAAAAGACCGCGAAAAAAGAACCATATCATCTTTCATCATGATAGTGCCAGACCTCATATCGAAGAACGAGTTGTGAATTCAATCAAAGAGAAGGGATGGGAAGTTCTTCCTCATCCACCATATTCTTTTTTGCTCTTGTTTTGAATAAAAATCTTTGCTATTGCGGATAATTATGCACCAATCTAATATAAACTAATTAGAGACAGGCACGATGCGATGTATCGTATCGCATAATTTTTGGTAAAAAAACAACGCACCGCAACATCGCACGCATGCGGTTGAAAAACATCGCACATTTTTTAATATCGTAAAGCATTTTTTTCTTTGAATAATTTTTCAAATATTTTTCCTCATTTTTCTAATCAAAAAGAGGTTAATTTTTCTACTTGTTTTATTCGTTTGCCTTATGGAATCTATTTCTGTTTTTGATATAGGATAATCATTTTTCGCTTCAAAGTGGAACTCAAGCTACAATATGTTAGATTGGTGCATAATTATCCGCAATGAACGTTTGTTTGAACAGAGAACTGTGGTCGATCTTTATCTAACAAGGCACAACAAGTGTAATTTGGAGATGAATAATGAAGAATGGAGCTTGCTGGAAAAGGTCGTCAACGTCTTGGATCCTTTCAACTCTGCGTCGAAGCAGATGTGCAGAACAGATGAACCAATCTCTATCCAGTTTCCAATTGCCCGAGCGTTAACAGCCGACATCCATGCCATCGGGGACCCGGACCTTCAACAAATGCGTGATTCAATTCTTAGACTGCTGGAGGAGAAGTTTAACGTTGAATGAAAAGTATGTCTAACCTTATTTTGGAAACTGAATAGTTACAACGTTTCCTTCAGAATTCATGGGCTTGCGATCTTCCTCAACCCGCGCTTTAAGGACAGAATTGCTCCCAATAAGATCGAATTTAATGCTAACGTGGCTTCATGAATTCAGGAAGAATGTGAGCAAGAAGCGGATGTTCCCGTCAACAACAATGATTCGGGTGAGTTTTATTTATTAACTTCACTGTATCTGTTGCTGGTTTAGAAATTAATTCACCTCCGCCTAAGTGTTCGAAGTCGATCTTCGGCCGACATAGCCAGTTGTTCAACGATGAGAGAGAAATCGAAGAAGAACGAGCATGCAACACAATCATTTAGATGAAAGCCTACTGTAAAGTAAAGTGCATCGATCCGAAAGAAGACTCGTTAGAATTCTGGAAGGTTAATTTTTAATAGAGCCTTGTCATTTGTCATCATTTAGGAGCATAGCTGTACAAGGAGGGGGGGGGGTACTGGCTCCTAAATACGACATGGTCGCTTAAAAATTCTAGGCAA
>OZJO01001498.1:0-10321 GCA_900406225.1 Acrobeloides nanus
TGTTTGAAGAAAGTTGAAAAGCGGCCAAAATATGAAGATCTAATAGCTACGCAGTTTTATCAATCTTGTGAAAAAATCGAGTTAGAAAACATTGTTCACATTTTGTTGAAAAAACATTTTTATCAGGTAAATACTGAGAAGTACATATGACATATAAAAACGATCCTCAATATTAAATAGAGATCGAAAAACTCGAAAAAAACATCGAAAAACTTAGAGCCGATCCAAGTTTTGATAAAGTATTAAAAATTTTTTTCCAAAATGTATAAATTTTTTTAAGGATTTATCAGCACCCAATGAAAATTCGATCAGAATCTTAAATAACATAAAAGAAAACCTGGAAGAAATCTTAACCATAGACAGCATGGCACAGCTAAAATACAAATTTGACACAGTGTTTCACTATTTTTATGAACTCGAAATTTCTGGACAAGCTCAAATCCCAAGAATCTTCAAACTAGCTGAAGAACAACTCAAAACTTTGATTTTCCAAAACGCCGAAAAATTTTTATATTACCTCATAGATTTTACCGAATTTGTCTCTCGTACAAATGGAGATGGACGTGAACTTGAAAGTCTGGATATTTGTCAGACAAGAAGTGGGATACAATGTTTTATCGATATGTTTGGTCCCTCGTGCTTTGAAGAAAATGAAGATCTACGGATTTTGACCCGGGAAGAAGATAGTTTCATAGAAGAGTTGGATGAGAGAATAAAAATATGGCATAGATATTTTTATTGTTTGAATAAGGATCAAATAGATTCATATTTTCTTGAAGAAAGTAACAGTAATAAACACTGGTGGTGGTCTTCAACAGTGATGTCATAAATGGGTAGGGGGTTCACAAATGTATAGGGGTACTTTTCTTTATTTGTATTATTTTCATTTGTAAATAAACTTTCATATAAACTTACTCACTATACAAATTTTTGAATAATTAGAATATCTGACTTTGATCATTTTTTGAATCTATTATTTCCTGTTATTAAGGCTCTAGGATTTTTCGAAACGCAAAGGAGGCCGTTTCGAAAAATTCTAGAGCCGCTATTAATCTAGAATGGGTCGTATTTTTACTAAATTTCGAAAGGAAGAAGTTAAAAAAATGATAGAAAAGAAGTTTCTAATTTCAAGAAGAAGCACTACATTTGGATGAGATTATAAATAGATATTTTGCAAAAAATCTTCAAATATTTGAAGTATGTATATACACGCAAACGTGCACCCTTTATACAAAAATGTTCAAAATCTGCGTGCGGATCCTCCACCCCCCCCCCCCCCCTCCTCTTATCGCTCGGTAACTAGAGTGAAAAGTCTTAATTTTCGCTAATATTTTTTTGTTGCTAAATTTGAATACTCTTGCAATTTTTCTTGTTACAAATTTGTTTCTTAATTTCTGGCTCAGGAAATTTCGAAACTTCATTATAATATATATAATTTGCCAATGTCCTAGTCACCATTTATTAAAGCTATGAGCCAGCAAACCATTTCATTGATTTTTTGCACACTCATCCTTATCAAATAAGAGAGCATAAAAGGCAAGCATAAAATCGATAAGTCTTGCATTTTTCGACCTATTTTTTTACCTGCCTTTGAGCCAAATAATGTCTTCAATAAGGGTAAGAAAAAGTTTTCATCGCACATTTTTTGAAGTATAAAATTTAGAAACGATTAAACAAGGGGTTTAACATTAATTTTAAGCAAGGCGAAGGTACAGGCAATACTACTTCAGAATACTGTGAACAACTTCACAACGATCCCCAAGTTAACAAATTGATCTTCGCCGACGATGGACCCGAATATCGTTTCAACATAAATGATTTGGTGGACATTGAAACCATTGCTACATCTAGACATGCCATCAAAAAAATGAAGCATAAGCAATCTAAAAAGGAGTTGGCTGTAAAATTCGTGCATATTCCCCATAATCGGCATGGTACAGACGATGAGAATTTGAAGAAGTTGAAATATCTGGTTAGGGAGATTCACAATTTCCGCAAGCTTAGAAATGAGCCAAATATTGTTAAGTTTTATGGGTTTTGTTTACATGAAGGACAGGCATTGATTTGCATGGAATTGATGGATTTATCTTTGAAGGTAAGATTGGAATAAAAAATCCTAGAGTAAAGTGAAGTGTAATTTTTTGAGTAATCATTTCTTCTTCTACTTTTTCTCTCCTCGAGTGGCAGCATTGCTAGCCAAAGCCAAGCCTAAGCCCATCGTTTCCCATACATTCACACTTATGCATCTTACTGTTCAACTTTTGAACAGTAAGCACAATATCTCGAAAGAATTGAGTTCAAAAACTTTTCATTAAAACACCTTTTTATTAAAATCGACAAAAATCAAAATCAAAAAAATTATATTTTGCTCTTTAGGAATTATCCTTAAAATTCATCGAAAATAGTCAAAAATTTCCGGAGGAGCTTCTCTGCTGTATCATTGTGACTGTCCTCAAATCTTTGGTGGTATGCAAGTCGAAAAACATCATACATCGTGATGTTAAACCAGATAATGTTCTCTTAAATCGAGATGGGGCTATAAAACTGTGTGATTTTGGAGAATCAAGGATATTGAATGATTCTATGGCCAGCACTTTTGCTGGTAAGCAATAGTTAAAATTTTAAGAAACAATGGGCCAGTCCTTGCCTCAGACAGCAGCTGCTGTGCACTGCACACAGTTGCTGCGTGGATCAAACAGCTGCTGTTTGATCCACGCAGCAGCTGATTGGGCTACGCAGCAGCTGCGCCGCAGCGCGTAGCTGCTATCTGAGGCAAGGACTGGCCCAATATCTCGAAATATCGCAGATAGTTCCTGAGGGGGTGGCAGTAGGACAAAAAGTGTTGCTACAAACTTGGGTTCTAATCGACAATGTGAGTCCTATAGATTTTTATGAGTCCCATTAATTTGTATGAATCCAATGGATTTTTATGAGTCTAATAAAGTAGTAAAAATACCTTAATCGGTTTTAGCTTAGGCTTAAGTCTGAGGCTTCAAGTTTGTAGCAACATGTGAAAAACAGTGGCTAGGGATCCGAACTTATTTATACCAAGAAATCTTATGCCCAAGAAGTAAAAACTCATTATTACACTTTTAGGTAACCTATCTTACTGGCCCCCAGAACGTTTCGAACCTGAAAAAGTCAAATTCGATGTTCGTGCCGATATTTGGAGTTTGGGAATCACTCTCATCGAACTTGTCACCGGAAGTGTACCATATCGGGATCGCAAAGGAAAAATTCCAAATAACATCATCCTACTCCAAAATTTGATCGTCAATCTGGACACCAACAAGACTGTAGAAGACGCATTGGAAGGCTATGATGAAGGAACAAAGGATTTTGTGAAATCTTGTTTGAAGAAAATTGACCAGCGGCCAAAATATCCCGATCTAATGATTACACAGTTTTATAAATGTTGTGAGAAAATGGAGATAGAAAAAGTGGTGCAGATTTTGTTGAAGAAATATTATTATCAGGTAAATAGATATGTCATATAGAAATTAACAACGGCCCTCAATATTAAAGGGCTAGACCGGATTGCCGATTGCATGTCAAGGTTTCCCAGTCAAGTTTTCCCAAATCTGTCAAGGTTTCCCGAGGATCAAGATTATGCCTAAGGCCTAAAAAAAGATAGTACAATTGATACTTTACTCGTACCTAATACTTCCCACCGGGGCTCCTTTGGTATGTATGTCTATGTGTGTGTTTATGAGCTTGTGCAGCTCTGTGTGTTTTGCGTGGAAGCGTGAATTATGGGTTTTGTTTTATCAAAATTTTAGTTTAGGAACAATTTTCAATTAAAACCAACCTTAAGGAGCTGAGCTATTCTAGATTTTTAGGGTCTAATAGATTTCGTTTTATCCTGGCCAGGAGTGGTGATTTGGTTCTGGGGCTCCCCTATTTATACCCTTAAACCCAGCAGTTGAAGCAAGTATGACTCCATCCCTATTTCATCATTTTATGGGGTGATATTTGATGATTCATGAGATTTCGAAATAAAATGACGTGATTTAAAGTTGACGATAACGAATTTTGATCACCTGACGTGGTGAGTCATACTTGTTTTTATTGGACTGGGCTCCCTTGGAACCTTCCCCTACCTTTTACTTTAGCTCAGCTCCTTACAAAACTTTTACAATTACCTTTCCTAGGCTCATATTTATAGTACGGAGTTTTATCTCAATCTTTTTTCTCGAAAAATTACTATTTTGCTGCAGAAAATGACGCTTTTAGCGAATAATTGGTGAATTTTTATGAAAAAATGGGGAATTTTGGACATTTTTGATGAAAATTTGGTCATAAAATATTAATTTTTATAGGAAAATTCGATCAAAATCTTAAATAATATAAAAGAAAATCTGGAAGAAATCTTAACCATAGACAACATGGGACAACTAAAGTACAAATTTAACACAGTGTTTCACTCTTTCTATGAACTCGAAATTTCTGGGCAAGCTCATACCCCAAGCATCCTCAAACTAGCTGAAGAACAACTCAAAACTTTGATTTTCCAAAACGCTGAAAAATTTTTATATTACTTCATAGATTTTAACGAATTTGTCTTTCATACAAATGGAGATGGACATGAACTTGAAAGTCTGGATATTTGTCAGACAAGAAGTGGGATACAATGTTTTATCGATATGTTTGGTTCCTGCTTTGAAAAAAATGAAGATCTACGGATTTTGATCCGTGAAGAAGATAGCTTCATAAAAGAGTTGGATGAAAGAATAAAAATATGGCATAAATATTTTTATTGTTTGAATAAGGATCAAATAGATTCATATTTCCTTGAGAAAAATAACAGTGTTAAACACTGGTGGTGGTCTTAAGCAGTGGTGTCATAAATGGATAGGAGATTCACAAATGTACTTTCCCTCCCTTCCACTTGGAGGTCTGACCCTCCCCGAACTTTTTTTTGCAAAATGGACCCCTCCCCATCCATAATGATCCTTGCCTTCTCCCCCAGCGTCAAAGAATCGCCTAAGGAGAGGGGGTACTTTTATTTATTTGTATTATTTTCGTTCATAAATAAACTTTCATATAAACTTACTCAATATACAAATTTTTGAATAATTAGAATATCTTACTTTGATAATTTTGTTGAATCTATTATTTCTGAAAAGTTAAAACCTGTTATTAAGGCTCTAGGGTTTTTCGAAAAACGGGCTTTTCGAAACGAATGTTTAATAGAAATTTTGAAAAATTTTCGTTTCAATAACCTAACTCGATTTCCAAATGAGATGATTTTGGTATTATTTTATTCGTCTCATCGAATCAAGTATAATACTGCAATTGCTTTTTCGGTAAATGTTAAATTTATTGAAAAAATCTAGTTGTTAGAATTATTTTTCGTTTCAAAACGCCCCGTTTCGAATGGCCCGCTTAGAAAAGCCCGTTTCAAAAATCTTAGAGCCGTTATTAATCTAGAATGGGTTTTATTTTTACTAAACTTCGAAAGGAAGAAGTTCAAAAAAGTGATGCCCATATGGAAGAAGTTTCTAATTTCAAGGAGCAAGTACTACCACATGATGATATTATAAAAAGATATTTTGCAGAAAATCTTAGAATATTGGAAGTATGTATGCAAACGTGCACCCCTCTTACAAAAATGTTCAAAATCTGCGCGCTGATACCCTCGAATCGCTCGGTGACTAGAGTTGTCCGAGCATGAACTAGATCAGGCCGGCCACAGCCGATCTAACCTGCCCTCAGACCGCTGAATTTTTATCAGGCCAGAATAGGACCTAGGTCCATTGTGTCCTGCTCCGGGCCGCCAAAAAGTCAAGCCAAATTTGAGGTTTTAAGTTCACAATCAGTTTTATTTTTAGAACATAAACACTCAAGAAAATTCACAATCTATCAAGAAACTGACAAAAATTTATTATGAAGACTTTTCATCCAACGAAGAAGATATTCGTAATATGGTATTTAGTAAGGTCTCAGAAGTTTCCAAGGAAAATGACTTCGAAACACTCTCTCAGATTATAAGTTTATTGGAAGCAATAATGTCCTTATATTCACAGAGGCGGAAAATGGAATGTAAAAAGATAAAGTGCACGTCAAAAGGTAAGGTTTCGGCCTCATAAGATATTTGCGAAATCCGAAAATTTGAAAAAAAATTCAAAAAAAAAAATTCGAAAAAAATCGAAAAAATATATACGGCATTCCCAGAGCACCGAAGATGCTCGGTCCTCAGGTTCTGATCGTGAAAGTGATTTCAAAGTTCGCCAATATTCACAATCGATTTTTCGCACAAAAAGCACTAAAGCGTTATTTTGATAAAATTAAAAAACTTGAAAAATTTTGAAAAAATGATGTAAAATCCGGTTTTTTGAAACATCCAGCATTGGGCCAAGTGAAAATACAAAACCTTAATTTTAGTCCTACCCATTGAAATAAAAAGAAGCCAAATTGAAAACGCTATTCAACAAGTGATCAATATCTTTAACAGAAATATTGATTATTCAAGTAAGAGTATAGTACCGGGAGGTGCTCGGAGGGGATAGGAAGATGTGAGTGTAAAATTTTACCCTCCAAGAGATTTACACATTCACTTTTTCTCCTTCTGAACGTTTTCCACACTCACATCTTCTACTCCCCTCTCAGAGCGCATTCGAAAAAGAGAATTTAAAAAAATGTAATATGTATTACTGTCTTCGATTTTGATTCGACCCTTTCCTGCAGTTAAAATCAAATTCGAGTTCCCCATGTCAAAAAAACTCCGAGTACAAAAAATCAGCCGATTGATTATGAGGGGGTCTAAAAAGACTAAATTGTTGATTACATAATATGTGTACGATCCCTCTAAAAAATAAATTTCCGAGTTCCAAAAAACCACAAAAATCAACTTTTTGGGCACATCTTCCATCATATAAAATATCATTTTAGAATCTGTTGAAGTTAAACGTATTTCACCTCTCAAAGACCATGAAACCACAAAACGCAAAATTCTTAGTTTAAATTCCATAGCTTTTGAACATCGCGAAAGTTTATTATGCAGCTATATAAAACAAGAATGGGATGAAAATTTGAAAACGAAAGAGCTAATAGAATTTACTGACAAAGAACTTTATGATAACGTCCTAAACTATTTTTTAGTAATTTTTTAGCTAAATACGATAAGCCTTGGTCCCAAGTGGTAAAAAAGTTAAATTAAAGAATATCCAAATTTTAGCTGATCTTCGCTTCAGTACCCCACCTCTTCTCTGAATCAGGGTTAGGGATGCGTTTTCAAGGTCGGAAATGCGCGCCATCGATTTTCTGTTTAGAAAAACCTATAGATAACCAATTTTCAGGTGAAAATTCGCATTTTAGCTCATTTTCGCTTCAATACCCCACCCTTTCTCTGAATCAGGAAAACATTTTCAATTTTCGCAAATCGCGCAATCGATTTTCCGCATAGATAGAAAAAACTCTAGGGATCAAATTCTGCATTTTTTCTAACAAAATCAAACGTTTTAGAAAATCAAGAACTGTATTTTCTCTTCGCAATTCACATCACACCCAGATCTTGATCCAGTTATAATCAATGATAAACGTGTTGCTCTAGTAACATCAGAATTGAATCAAGTTGGAACTTCAAGAACTTTTATCTTTTATACAACTTTTATGAACAATAATAACATTCCTAATACTTATCAAATTGATGTTCATGTTGGCGAAAACGGCGAAGTTTATATAAAGTCTTTTTTTCAAGATTATCGTGATTTGGGTATGGATTAACTCAACTTTTTTGTTAAATTATTTTTTAGAAAAGATTCAACTCAAAAAAATTTAATTGGATTATCGAAATTTTGAAACAAACTTTACTCCTATAAAGTTATTGATGTGCTGATCAAATAAAATCTATTTGTTTTTTTGAATTCCGGTGATAAAAGTTCCAGTTTGTGATGAATATTTTGACTTTTATTTAATTTTAAATTTGAATAATAAAGTTGTTTAACCTCAAGTTTTTTTTGAGAAATACAGAGTGTCTCACGAATTTCCGACCATTTCATTAAAAAAAATAAAATTGAATTTCGCTCTCAAAGTGTGAGTGCGACCACTCATTCGACAGCTCCTGTATTTCAATTTTATATGCAAAAAATCAAATTCACATCCTGTTTTTATGTCGTCCTTTAGGCCCTAAAAAAATCCCCTGTACAGGGCTAAGTAAATTTTTTATCGTCAATGCTTTCGTGAATCATTTCCATACGTATAACATAATTTTGTCGAAAGGTGGGCGTTATTTTTGTTGTGTTAATCACTAGTTTTTAGGGCCATGTTTTTGCTGAATAATTATAGAGCCAAATGATTACAAGGTGGGGGTAGGGCAATGGCGTAGAGAGAAAAGTTGGCTAGGGGGCACTTCCCAAAAAGACTACTTTTTCTCAAAAAACATAACGTGAAATTCCTATGATTAGAGATTTTTGTAAATTTTGGCCTACTAGGGGCACCTGCCCCCTTGCCTATGTCTGGATAGGAGAGAGAGTAGATTTCAAGTGTTTCATAAATTTATGAATTGAATGCACAAAAAGAAAGTAAATATCTTGTTTTCTTTCACTATTTTTCCCGATGAGATATTAATTTGTTAATTTTAAATAAAGATTTTTAACCTTACAAGTTTTTGGCATCAAATATCACTACGTTTTTATACAACATACATATTAAAACTCCCTTATCAGTCAATAAAAGCCATACTTCACTCTTTCTTAATAGTTTTGTCAGTGGTCGTTAAATTTCCGACATTGACTTATATAAAAGAATGTCGCATAACGTGTATTATTCATTCAAATTTTAATTTTATCAGGGGGCAATTGCCCACGTTACCTTCTTAATTGGTTTAAACCGCTATTGGTTTAAACTTAATAATTTTAGCTTTAAATTTTCAGATAATTATTCATTAATTTATCAAAAAGATGGCGAAAGAAGGTGGTGAAAAAAGCGGAAATGAAATTTGGGATGATATTCTCCAAGCTTTGGAGAAAGTTGGAGATAAATATATAGATTCAGATGAAGCTAAAAAAATTATAAAAGAAATTGAAGATGACATAAAGCTTCTCATACAGAAAAAGGTAAGCTTGATAAAAAAACAAATCATTCTTGGGATTAGTAGCAAAATTCACAACTCTCAGATCAGAAACTTAGAGAGTGGCAATACGGAAAATTGCCTCTACCGTCGTTGTGAAAATTTTACCTTATTCTGCTTTATGCTTTTGCCAAAAATTTTGAAATTTTTTTGAAAAACACATAAAGGGATCATGGAAAATTCTTCCAACTCCCTCAGTTGAAACAATAATGGTCAACTAGGGGTTCCTGCAAATGCCTTAAAATTTTAGACAAATAAAGAAGAAATACCATCTATTATTAACTTTATTTTCGATTTATTAGAAGGAGCTGGGTTGCTTATATCAAAATATCCCAATGAAATTGCATACATCGTTGGTAAATTGCTCCTTAGTGTAGCCAGTACAGAGGTAATATAGGTAGAGAACGCAAAGGGTCAGACCTCGCTCTCTAAAGAGGGTAAGGAGCCTATGAGATTTGGCGTTGGGACTATAAATGAGGAGGGGTGCCGGAGCCACTTCGACTCTTTACCTATTGAACATGGTTAAAATCGAAAAATATTATCTTTCAAAATTTTATCAAAAATGACACTATTAGGGGTAATTTTATGTGGGAAACACTTTAGTGATGTTATTTTTGCATAAAAACGCTTCCATTTTTTAGAACATTGAATGGAAGACGAGGAAAGTACATATTTCGAAAAATCTAATATGCAAAAATTCAATTTTCTAAAAAATCGAAGCATTTTTACGCAAAAATAACATCGCCAACGTGCAGTGGCATAGCCACATGGGGTACCAAGGATACCAGTACCCCTCCCCTTTACGGAATGAAGGCCCGAAAAAACATAAGGGTCGCCCTTATGGTTTTTTAGAGAAAAGGCTTGGTACCCCCCCCCCCCTTAAAAAATTTTGGCTACGTAACTGCCAACGTGTTTCCCGCATAAAATTACTCCTAATAGGATCATTTTTGAGAAAAAAATTGAAAATTCAAAAATTTCAGCATCGACAAAGTACCTATAAAATTGCATGTGAATTTATTGGCTGGTTAATGAAAACTTTTGATTTTATTAAAGATCATATTCCAATACATCAAGTTTCTAGTAAGTTATACAGGGTGGTAAAAAATTTCTGTCAACATTTTACTACGAGGGAGACATGTCCTCCTTGTTCTCCCCTTGCCTACGACACTCCTCTCCCCTCACGGGATGGCAGGGCAAAATCTTTTGGACACAAGAGGGAACCAAACACTTACTAGTGCCGGTGATGCTGTA
>OZJO01001498.1:10421-22611 GCA_900406225.1 Acrobeloides nanus
TATGAAAAGAACTTAGAAATTCGAGTATCTCCAATGCTCGAATTAAATTTTATGCAAATTTTTTCAGATCCTGAAGCCAGTTGGTGTGAAGAAGGCATTTGTATACATTGGAATGAATAGCAGTGGGCCAAGCGGCAGCAATAGAAGTGATCAAAACCGCCGATCAACAGTCCCGTGCTGAACAAGAAGCTGAAGCAGTGAAGAAAAAGAATCGAAAGACGAAACTTTTAATAAATATATGCCTATTATTTTGGTCATATGATATTTTATGTCTTTTGATTTATTGTAATTATTGGACTTTGTGCATATGATATTTTATTTGAATTTTTCCTCAAAAATTCAAATGATTTTTGCCACTCTTATGCAGGATTTATACTTGCCGCGTCACATGGCATGCTGCTGCGGCATCAAAATGCAATTTTTGAGGAAAAATTCAAATAAAAGCGTGAAAAACCAAAAACGTGAAAAAGTGCCAAAATTTGGAACAAACGCTTTTGAAAGACAATCACAAATTCAACTACAAATTATATTTGCGATTACAAATTATGATATTGCCTGAATGACAATTCAGATCTGATTCTTGGCACGAAAATCTGTTCTTCAAAAAATGCATTGGCGCGCATCGTCCCTTTAAAGATCATATTCCAATACATACAGTTTCTAGTAAGTTATATAGGGTGGTAAAAAATTTCTGTCAACATTTTACTACGAGGGGGCATGTCCTTCTTGTCCTCCCCTTGCCTACGACACTCCCCTCCCCTCAATGAGAGGGGGCAAAATCTTTTGGACACAAGGGGGAACCGAACCCCTACTAGTGTCGGTGATGCTGTATTCCTTGGCAGCTCACCAGACCACTATACCATGGTGGTTACTGAATGACCTGTAATTAATTTCGACCTTGAAGTAGTGTTAATTGCAACAATTCAGTATAAAAATGTTGTGGCAAAACTTTTGTACCAACTATATAGAGATTTCGCATCCAGAATGAAAAATAATCGCATATTAGCAGGGCGCAAACTTTATCTTGAACGGAGAATGTTCGACGAAATTTTTTTATCGAATCAAAAAAATTTTAAATCAAGCTCCCATTAAAATTACACGAAAAATTTTTCACGGATTTTGGGATATTTGCAACGGGATCTGTTCAACTATAAAAAATTTTCAGAAGCCATCGTAAATATTCAATTGATCTTTCTTAAACTGTTCTTTGGCAAAATGCCTGCGATTACACCAGGGCTTCCACCAAAAGTAAGCCCATTTTAATAATTACAATAAATTTGATTAAAATTTAGGATCACTATTCATTTGCCGTGGTTGGCCCTGTTAACATGGGCAAAACTTCATTTATTAACGCATTCTTGGGCCTCCTTAAAGGCGACGAAGGTGCAGAAAAAGTTGATGAAAGAGAAACAACAACGGGAGAACCTAAGAAATATCGATCACCAATGTATAAATATTTGGAATTTGCTAATATGCCTGGCTGGGGTACGAAAACTAATCTTTCAGCTACTTATTATAAGTAGGATTTTTTTAAATTAGTAATATTGGGTTCAGGGCGCGAAAAAGTAGGTAGAGCACTCACCACACGTGTACAAACACAACCAAAAATTTTGACTTTTTGCTGGCGAAAAATTTACCTTGGTCCCCTTATTTTTTGTTTCAAAATTTGCCCAAAATTTTGGGATAAAATATAAGGGAACCAAGGTGATTTTTTTCAAAAATCACTTTGGTCGCGGGCTGAGGGCAAAATGAGCAAAAATTTGCAAACAAGGCTCATTTTTTGGCCTGCGGGTTGCGGTCGACCC
Organism: Acrobeloides nanus; assembly: GCA_900406225.1. Lineage (NCBI taxonomy): Eukaryota > Metazoa > Nematoda > Chromadorea > Rhabditida > Cephalobidae > Acrobeloides > Acrobeloides nanus. The sequence goes on from OZJO01001498.1 coordinate 12,227, forward strand.
CCCTCCTCCGAAATTCGGGGGGGGGGGGGAGGTGCACGTGTACCACACATGCGCAGAAACACCACCAAACCACTCATGGGTTGAAACACCCACCACCGTGTTTTGGGTGGTACCACCCAAAACCCACCCAGTGAGTGGTAGTGGGAAGTACCACCATGAGTGGTGGGTGGGTAATTTGGGAGGTTTTTCTAGTGGATAATCACTTATTTCATCGCTAAATTCTTATGCGAATCGATCCCCCGTACGTAAAAACCCCCAACAGCGCAATTTTGTTGAAAGTGGGCATTGTTTTTGTTGTGTTAATTCGGTATAAAATGTTGTTACAGAACTTTTTAAACACCCTGTATAAACCAAAAAATCTATAAATTTAGAGAAAAAAAGCTCGATACTTATGATGGGGTCATCCTTTTCGTGAATGTCCTCAACGATTCGAATTTGCTAAAAGTTGCAAAACAATTGCTAGATCACAATATTAATATGATTTTTGTCTATGCTAAAACTGATCTGGCTCTCATCGATGAAGTTCGACGGGATGGGCTCACTGATGATGGCGAATCATTTGATTTTAACCATCCAAAATTGGATGAAATGCAAGAATATTTGAATAGATGGTTGAGCCAACATAACTATTTTTAGTACTAGTTTTAGGTTTTGTTTCCTCCATCCTCCACCCGGTTCTAGGAACTTCCACAACGAAAAAAGCAGAACTTCCACAACGGTCGATTTTCCCGTGAAAATCGTTATGGAAGTTCTGCATGTTGTTTTGAACCCCGGTGTGAAAGTTCCGTTGTGGAAGTTCCTAGAGCCTCCCACCCCTGGGAAAATGTCTAGGGTCACTTTGAGCATTTATTTGAGGTAACAACTAGGGTTTGGTTCGGTTATTTAATGGTTACTGCTTTAATCGATCATAGCTCGGTAGGTTTGTATCCAAAATCTAAGGTCGACGGCTCATTTTGAAGCTAAAATGTTGCGCTACAAAGCGCAAAAGAGATTATTGAGATAGCCTTAAAAATATGGACTTTATAAACCTGTAACCGTTAAGCCAGTGTAGCGGTTTTATTGTAGGTGTTTTGAGCCCAGACTTTATACTTTATTACTACGAGTGAGCATCGACTTGTTCTCAAGCTGACACCCACGTAACCTATTCTCAATAGCTCGGCCGTTATTCTTAAAGCTGGAGGAACAAATTTGCAATAACATATAAACACAGATATGATATTTATCTGGCTACACTAGCTTAACGGTTACAAGTTCATAAAATTATATTTTTAAGACTACCTCAAATAATCTCTTTTGCATTTTGTAGCGCAATGCTTGGGCTTCAAAATGAGCCGCCAACCTTAGATTTTGGATACAAAATCACCGAGTTATGATCGATTGAAGCAGTAACTGTTAAATAATCGAATCAAATCCTGGTAACAACCCCCCCCCCCCCCTCCCCCAGGGTTAGGTTAGAGAAGCACAAATGAATGCTGAACACCACCTACCCCCATGTTTCAAGTTCAAACAGTTCCTAGACATTTACTTGGTTGAGATAAAACAGTACAAGTACCAAATTTTTTATAGGCAGATATGAGCATAAAATGGGGTTGAATCAAGAACAGAATGGAAAATACAAAAAGTTGGCAGATATGCCAGTATTTTTCATTTCGAATGGTGCTCTTTTATACCAAATCTTGAAAACAAAAAACGAGAAGACTTCACTGGACGAAAATAAGAATAATGAAGAGATTCTAGATCGGCTCTTTTATGATGAGCGGGAACTTTGCAGTGAATTGATTCAAATTTCTAAGGAGAAGTTGGGGTATGTTTATGGCATGTTAAAAAACCTAAACATGAGGCAGAAGTAGGTCAAAGGATAAGCTCAATACTAAGCCTAAGTATACGACTAAAATTATGACTGAGCTTAAGTCAGAGGCAAGACAAGCCTAAGCTCTTCATCGGAGATGTGTCGATGCGTCAAAATTATTTGCGTCATCTGACATTTGCGTCATCTGACATTTGCGTCAATTTTTGAGTCAAAATCTTGACTATAAGAGATGAATTGGTTATGTGGTAAAACAGATTAATTATTTGTTAAATAACTCTTATACAATAACACGAGTTGTTATACAAACGACTTACCGGCGAGTGAGATGTTTGCAATTACATTTAGGGACTCCACAAAGACAACGGAGAGCCATTTTAGTCGACAAAGTATTGGGTTGATGCATAAGTATCCGCGCAAAAACTTTATTGACTAAATTTTAATTAAACAACAATAAAATAATAAAATTAAACAATTTATATATTCATTATGGAGAATATTCACCGTCTACTTCAATGACTGCTTCCCATTTGCTTGACAACATGTCGATTCCACGAGCAAAGAAAGCACGGTTCTTTGAGGCGATCCATCTTTTGATGTCAGCCACTAGCTCGTCCAAATCATCGAAAGATTTGTTCGATTGCCAGTTCTTAACGGAGCGATTGACATGGTAATCGGTTGGGGCTCACGTCTGTTCGAGTATGAGTAAAAAGAGGAAAAAGTCTGAAGCCATGAGTTTTTCGTGCTTAAATTACCTGAAAATCATGTTTTTCGCTCGAAAAAACCTATAGAAGGTCAAAAAAATTTTTTTTCAGATTTGGAAAAAATCGCCATTTTTTTCTGCCCAAAAATGCGTTTTTTTGAAACTTATAGTTGCTATAGAAACTCGTAGAAAATGTTTTATAAAAAGTTCTCTGACCAATATTGAGATTTTAGATATGCTCTAACATATATAAGAAAAATTTTTGAAATTTGACACAAACTGATGGACTAGTTAGATAATGAAGGTCTAGAATATTGGCAGAAAAAATGCGCTTTTTCGAAAAAACACCGTATTTCTGCAAAATTAATTTGTTATAAAAAGTTCTCTGACCATTATTGAGATTTAGCCATGCTCTATCATATGTAAGAAAAATTTTTGAAATTTGACACAAACTGACGGACTAGTTGGATAATGAAGGTCTAGAATATTGGCAGAAAAAATGCGCTTTTTCGAAAAAACACCGTATTTCTGCAAAATTAATTTGTTATAAAAAGTTCTCTGACCATTATTGAGATTTAGCCATGCTCTATCATATGTAAGAAAAATTTTTGAAATTTGACACAAACTGACGGACTAGTTGGATAATGAAGGTCCAGAATATTGGCAGGAAAAATGCGCTTTTTTTCGAAAAACGCCATATCTCTGCAAAATCAGTTTTATAAAAAATTTTTTTGCCAAAATAGCCTATATAGGGGTAAAATCATGCGAAAAATCGATTGCGCCCTTTCCCGAAGCGTGAAAACGCTTCCTTGACCCTGATTCGGTGTAAAGAATGCGCCACAACAAGATCAATAATCTAGATACACCCACCACCTTCCCTGAATCAGGGTTAAGGAAGCGTGTTCACGCTTCGGGAATGCGCGCAATCGATTCCTCACATAAAATTACCCCTTATATGTGTCTTTTTTACGAAATTTGAAGAAAAAAATTTCCGGCTTCAGACTTTTTCTCGCTTCGAACAGACGTGGGGCTTCGGTCGGAGAGTATGGAGGATGAGGTAGCAGGTCCCAACGCTTCCTTATATCGATTCGAAGGAAAGTATAAGCAAATATATAAGCAAAAATATAAGCAAAATCCATAAATTGAACGAGCTATAAAAATCTAAACATGAAAAATTCGCAGAAAACTAATACACTGAGCTAAAATTGTCCAAATTATCTTGACCTTGTAGCACTTGCTTATATTTTAGGTTCGACACAAGTATTTGCCGTATGTTAAGTTCAACGTGTTTTATCATAATTCGGCACGTTCTTATTATTCATGTGTTAAAATTATTCGTTGTGTCAATTTTTGTCATGTGTTAAATATTTGACGCAATTTGAAATTGACGCAAATGTTTGTCGATGCAATCGAAAATTGACACAAATGTTGAATGACGAAAATGTCTGTTGACGCAATCGGAAATTAGCGCAATCAAAAATTGACGCAAATGTTTGTTGACGCAATCGAGAACTGACGCAATAAAAAATTAAAGTAAATAATTTTGACGCGATTGACACGTCTCCCTTTATCTACCATACATTTCCACTTATTATCTTCCTTTTCAACTTTTGATAAGTTCAACAAATTTTCATCAAAAGCTTCAGCACTGGCACATACCCATCTGGGAATTTTGTTGATAACCCGTTATTTAACATTTATATTTTAGAATCGATGCAATGAAATAAAGCAGCTGACAACTTTTAATTTCTTGAATAACAGCTTTATATAAACTTTTAGATCCAGTATAGATTAGGGGAGTCACCCACGTGGTCAAAAATCGAAGTTTTTTCAACATTTGAATTTCTTTACGAAAATGGCCCCACAGGGGTTTTTTCATGCGGGGAGCACGGATCCGAGCGAATTTTGGCTTGAAAATGCTCGAAAAAATTGCATTTCGACAAAATTACATTTATATTCTTTCTGTTTCTTACTTTTTTGCATTTTTTGCACTTTTTTCGAGTTTCTATGCATTTTCAAGCCAAAATTCGCTGCTCTCGCATGAAAAAACCCCCCTATGGGGTCATTTTCGTAAAAAATTCAATGTTGAAAAAGTTCGATTTTTGACCACGTGGGTGACCCCCCTAATCTATACTTGATCCAAACTTTTTATTTTGTTGAATAAACCTTTTTATACTAATTTATCCATTATAATACTTTTAACAAAAGTTTTAATTTTTAACTTTACTGTTAAATTTTGAGAATATTTCCGTTTTTAGGAGGTTTAATTTAGACATCAGTATAGGCAATAATTTGCCAACAATTTTTAACGACGCCCAAGATTTCTTCTCTGAACAACCAAATAAGTTTAAAGTCATAGAAGTATAAATTTAATTCATTTAAACATGATAACAAACAAATTTAGGAGCACAAAGAAGATGCCCAATTTGCTGAAAAGACTTTGAAAGTGAATACTGTGAGTTATTGCTAAAATTTCTTTAAATTATAATATTGACAGCGTCGGAATTTTGGTCTAGATTTGGGAGAGGAAATTTGGGAAAATTCAAATTTGGGGGAAGTTTTGGACAATTTTCCATTTTTCCTCCCCGAAATTTAAAATTGTTTCAAGTTGGAAAGAAGGTTCCACAGGTTCCTCCCTCATAATTACATCGCTGAATATTGGGTCGTTCAATAAGTCCCCGGTTTTTCAGTTTTGCATCAGATTATTTGCGGAAATTAACCTTTGTAAGATGATTTTTCAGGATTTCTAAAATTTTTTTAAATTAGAAATTCTGACTTCAAAAATAATTTTTTAGGAGTGGGCACAGTAGCTAGTTCTCTTGCGAAAATTCAAATTTTAGTTCATTTTTTCGCTTCAATAATCCCAATCCTTCCCTGAATCAGGGACAGGCAAGAGTTCTATATTTCAGAAATGCGCATATCCGATTTTTGCAAGAGAATCCCCACTAGGGATCAATTTCTATTGGGTTGTTCAAAAAGTTGGAGACTTTTTACATGAATTTTGGGCCCCAAAATTTTTTCTAAAATGAACCCCTATAGGGGTAATTTGATGCGGGGAATCGATTGCGAGCATTCCCGAAGCGTCAAAACGCTTCTCTGACCCTGGTAGGTAATGCGTGTATTAAAGCGAAAATGATCTTAAGTTCGGATTATCGCCGGAAAACCGGCTTACCCTTAATTAAGGTCAAGGAAGCATTTTCATGCTTTGGCAATGTTCGATATCGATTTCCCGCCTAGAAAAACCCCTAGAGAGCAGGTTTTCCGGAGAAAATCCGAACTTTAGGCCATTTTCGCTTCAATACACGCACCTACCCTGGATCATGGTAAGGAAAGCGTTTTCACGCTTCGAGAATGTGCGCAATCGATTTCCCGCATCAAATTACCCCTATAGATGACCTCTTAGAAAAATTTTTCAGCTACGAACAATTTTCGCCTGCGGCGCTAATTTTTTTAACTTGCCTCAAGGATTCAATAAAAATTTTTCGCGTTTGTCGGCACGAAAAACCATAAGGGGGGGGGGTCAAGATGTTTTTGTAAATTTTTTGAAAAAATCGAAAAAAATCATAAGGGTCCCCCTTATGTTTTTGCTAAAAAATTTAGAAAATATTTGATAAAAAACATAAGGGGGACCAAGGTAAATTTTTGGAGACTTCCCCCGAAACAAAAACCCACTTTGCGCTGCTGTTTTCATTGATTATTCATATTTGCTAATTTTTGCTGTAAAATCTGATTTTTGAAGTCAGATTTGCTGTTTTTGAAAAAATGTTGTTGGCGCCCCTGTTTTTTATACTAGTACTTTGTTTGAAAAGTCGTCTCTCCATTAACAAAACTCGGTAGTGCAGTGACAAAGGAGATTCTTTTACTTTGTTATTGGTCACAAAGTTCTTGGGTTCGATTCCCGCTTGAAATCAAATTTTTTTGCAAAAAGTAAAAATTTTTGTATAATTATGCAAAAATTTTTACTTTGTAAAAAAATACTTGGCTCCAAGTGGGAATCGAACCTCCAAACTTTTTGACCAATAAGCCGCTGCATTGTCACTGCACCAATGAGTTTGTTAATGGATATGTTGTAACCGATCATGAGATTCGCCCGACTCTGAGTCGGGCGCCCGATCCAGAGTTCACTAGATCGGTCGCCCGATCAAGAGTTCACTGGATCGGTCGCCCGATCCAGAGACAATTATCTTGACTCTGGATCGGGCGACCGATTTTGAGTCGGTCGACCGATCCAGAGTCGACGGTTTCTTCGCTCTGGATCGGTCGCCCGATCCAGAGTATCGCAAAATTCAGCATAGACTCAAATGAAACGAAGAGGATGAAAAGATACGAATGAAACGAACTCGGCTTTTATAGTCCTTCTTCAANCCATATTGGCGGGAAATTTCCCGCCAATATGGCCACGCAGGGATGCCTGTCATTGAAGAAGGACTATAAAGCCGAGTTCGTTTCATTCGTCTTGTTTCATTCTCTTCGTTTCATTTGAGTCTATGCCCAAAATTCAAATACCAAAGCAGACCGAAATTTTTTTATTCTTCGGTTTTCATCCTTTTGGCACTATAACTTAACTTTTGTCACGGATTTTGTAAAATTGAAAACAACATAACTTTTTATAAGAAAAAAATTTTGACTCGGAATTTTTTACGAGCTTTTCATGATCTATTCTAACTTTTTGAATTGAAAATAAAATTCAAAACTTCAATGATTCCGAGATAAAAATTTCGCGTGACAAAAGTTAGCGTGCCAAACCTAATCCGTGACAAAAGTTATAGTGCCATCTTTTTTCGTATTTTTTCATATTCGATATAAATTTTTTGAATCAATTCAGTTTTTTGTTTTAACCTCATTCCATTCAGATTAACCATAATGGAAGAAAAATTTAATGAACAATTTGCGAAGTTTATGGAGGATAAGCAACAAATTCTTATTCCAAATGCGAAGAAATATGAAGAAATGGTTACAACGATTCAAAAAAATTGACAGGAAACGACAAAGCAGAAGATATCTAAATAAGAATCCAATTTGATCAGGCGCTATTCCGTTCGCATAGAAAATTCATTGATGATTCTATACCACCAAGGCGAAACTGCAAAAGAGGCATCTTTTTTTATGATTATGTGTTTTGTGAAATGTTGTTTGATAAAATTGTTTTAAGTCGCGAAAAATCTGCTTTGGTATGTGAATTTTGCGATACTCTGGATCGGGCGACCGATCCGGAGCGAAGAAACCGATCGGTCGACCGACTCTGAGTCAGTCGCCCGATTCAGAGTCAAGATAATTGCCTCTGGATCGGACGACCGATCCAGTGAACTCTGGATTGGGCGCCCGACTCAGAGTCGGGGGAATCTCTGGATCGGTTACAACAGATACACGTCTTTCAAACCATATACTAGTATAAAAAAGTCGAAAAAATCTCTATTTTCCCTGAATCAAGGTCAAAGAAGCATTTTCACGCTTCGGGAATGCACGCAATCGATTTTTCGCATGATTTTACCCCTATATAAGCTGTTTTAACAAAAAAAAATTTTCGAGAGGTGGTCGCAAACTGGATCCTCCTTTAATTGTATGAAATAAAAAAAGGATTTATCGAAAAAGCTTTTGTATAACTAGATATGGAATAAACAAAAAGTCCACTTACCCAATGTAACAGAACTTTTCGGACACCCTGTAGTTGACTCCTTTTTTTCATGTCTTTGAATGGACCTCATTTTTGGTCACACTTTGTCACGCAGTGTGGGGGAACCCATATGCAATTTATTTCGACACACCCTATTTAGGTCGACGCTTTTCAAAGTGTCATAAAATTATACTACTTTAACGTCTTCATATCGATTTAATTATTTAGTGATAATATTCATTTGTGATTCACGTTGCCTAGTATATTTAAGTTAAAAATGAAAATACCTGTTGGTACAAATTATTATTATAATAATGATGAGAAAATACTTGGTAATGGTGGATTTGGATGTGTCTATAAAGGATATGATACGCGGGTAGATGTTTATTTTATTTAAACCTTTTTAATGGATTTTTTAAAGGATGGAAGAATTGTAGCCATTAAGGAGCTGAGTTTAAAAACAGGAGAAACGACGAAAAAATTGTATGAAAGAGAAAGAGGCATTTTGACAGTAAGTTGTAGTGGCAAAATCGCCACCATAAATTTTAATGTATTGAAACCTCATTCTATTTTCTGAATTATAGCAACTTGAACATCATGAAAACCTTGTTTCGTTTTTGGACAGTGTCGATACAGAAAGATTCATTTATTTTGTCATTGAATATTGTAATTCGGGAGATTTGCATAGCTATCTTGGTAATCATGACCACTTAAGTGGAGATGATGTTAGATATATGTTAAAACAATTAGCAAGTGGCTTGCAAGTACTAAAAAAGAACCATATTACACATCGTGATTTAAAACCACTGGTATAAATTAGAGTTTGCTTCAAACATGTTAACGTCCTACAAGATGCACGTATTCTTTTTCCCCTTGATATAGTTTGCGAGATAACAAATTTTCTTTCCAGGGGTACCCAAAACTGCCATTTTTAAAGGTTGTTCCCCACAACCTTCCAGAATGATTTTTTCGCAAAAATTTTTATATGGGTCGATGCAGAATCGTATAGCGCTTATTATACTTTTCCGCCAAAAATTCCGCAGAGTTTTTCGCTGAAAAGTATAATAAGCACTTATGGCGATTTTTTAGATCGATATCATCAAAATCGGAGACAACAAATTTTCGACCTATTTTGAGCTAGCCGGGGGGTAATAGGCATAAAAAATCTTAAAAAATTATCTTTTACTAATTTCGGCATAAATCTTCTTTTTCCTACTCTACATTGACAAAATTTTATCAACTAAATAAAGTTGACATATTGTATGTTGAATTCATAAGGTGTTTCCCTTTTTTGCAAGGCTTCCCCCGCCGTGTAATGGTCCTGGGTCATTTGGGTATTCCAGGACATTAAGGATCACAATTTTTAGTGCCCAACGGAGCCTGGCTTCAACTTTTTCGGGGGAGAGCTAGTTAAAAAAACGTGTATTTGGGGCCAAAAAATTTTTGGGTGCTCGTTTCGAAAAATCCTAGAGCCAAATGAAGGAGTGATCGTAAATTCTTGAATTTTGAAACTTCCTTGACTCATATATACTTTTCAGAATTTACTCTTGCACAATAAGACAGGATTATCTAATCCGGCGTTCAAAAATTTAACTCTAAAAATTTCTGATTTTGGCCTTTCTAAAATTATTTTAAACGAATTACCAACGACTAAATTTGGCACCGTCAATTATATGGCACCTGAAATGTGGACCGAAGATGAATATAACAACAGTGCGGATGTTTGGTCGATTGGATTAATTATTTATATATGTCTTCGTGGCAGACTTCCTGAATACTTGGTATAATTTTTTATTTTAATAAATTTAAAATATTTTTTAAAGGATGGCCTTACATTCTATAATGCTAAAAAAGTATGGGATGAGCGAAAAAATAATTGTGAAGAACCAATCATGGATTTTTCGTTTACTACTGATCCTGTTTTGAAAGAATTGTTAAAAAAAACCCTTAAGAGGAACGTATCGAGTAGAGTGACATTGGAGGATTTTATCAATATGATTTTACATCCAACAGGTTCTAACAGGGTAATAACATGGTTATATAAATTAATGAACCATAGATGTAGCCAGGATTTTGCAACAGGAAGGGCTAATTCACGACATGGGGGCTAATCGTGAAAATTTCTTTAAAAAATGCATTTTTTCCTTTAATTTCTGGACCACAGGGAGAGAGGGGGCTATAGCCCACACCACCCTAGAAAACAGTTTACATAAAACTCGAAAAAATAATTGTACAGAAAGTTTTATTATGGTCTCTAGTTA
>OZJO01001498.1:22711-40921 GCA_900406225.1 Acrobeloides nanus
GTGTAAAATGTCAAAATTTCGATGAAAGAAGTCAAATAAAGGTGTTTTTGGACCCCCTTGATTTCAATGGAAATGCTGTTTTTCATTGAAATTTTGACATAAATTTGTTTTTGCTATTCCTTGAAAATTGACGATTCCCCGAACGTGGGGTTTAGTTTTTTAGTAACTAGAGACCATAATAAAACTTTCTGTACAATTATTTTTTCGAGTTTTATGTGAGTGATTTTTTGCAATAGGCTAGGGTGGTGTGTAGCCCCCCCCCCCTCCTCTAGCTACATCTAAGGACAAGTCTATTTTTGGAAAAATGTTTTCACGAGAAAGGATATAAATTTCTGAGCATTTGCATTTACCCCATTTATTGAAAATCTAACTGTAAAAGGTTATATGGTGTTCCAACATGAGGAAAAACTATTCAAAATAATGTTTCATCAATCATGTCAATAAACACCATTTTATTGAAAATCAGGCAATTTCCTCTAATGTTATTATATGATAGATTTTTTGTTGAAAATTGGCAAATTTCAAACGATTTCCGACCCCCTAAAAGGTTTCATAACGAAAATCGCTTAAAATTTGATTAAATCAGTGTCAGAAAAATTTTTTCATACCTTGAAAATGCGCGCAATCGATTTCCTTCCTAGTAAAACATCTAGAGAGCTTATTTTCAGGTGAAAAATCGAAAATTTACGATTTTTGCTTCAATACCCCATCCCTTGAATCAGAGTCAGGGAAGCATTTTCAGGGCTCGTGAATGCGCGCAGTCGATTTACCGCATAAAATTACCCATATATGGTCTTTTTTTAATTTAGGAAAAATTTTTTCGAGATACGGGACTGGGCGTTGACCCCCCCCCCCCCACTTTAACAATCATATTCCGTGATGAGTCATCAAAAAATTTGCAATGTCTATTGTAACGTCATCAAAATCTTTTTTGTCACGTTTGTAAAAAACATCTGGCAACGCTATATATATTATAATATTAATAGGTCCTAAAACGTCACCAAATCGGCTAATTCTTTGTACTCGAAGTTTTTGGGTATGGGGAACACGAATTCGAAGGAATTTTTGAATTTAGATCTCACCCCACGACCACGCAGAGATCCTCTCAAGGGGAAAATTCGAACTTTCAAAAAGTTCTCCAAATGGCTGATTTTTTGTACTAAGGGGTTTTCGGCTATGGGGAACACGAATACGAAGGCCCAGAATCTGAAAAAAATCATCGTATTGACGCGGAGCGCCAAAATAAGACATGTTATTTCGCGATCTTTATGGTCGTACAAATAAATAAATAAATGTTTTTTTAGGTACGACATGATTTTTTATTAAAAAGTGTCTATTTTTTATCCAAAATTGTCTAATACGACATGATTTTTAATATTATGACATGTTTTTTCACTAAAATTTTCTATTTTTTATCAAAAATTTTTCTCGATTTACACTAACAAAACATGTCGTATTGGGGAATCATGTCCCCTCCCTTACTTGTGCACTTATGCCCTGTAGAATGGTCCTTTAAATCATAACACTTAGAACATTTTTAGGCATCAGAACAAATATTTGAGGAAGAAAGGAATTGCTTAAAATTCCCAGATGAAAATACATTTCATCGTATTGATCCAAATAAAAGGTTTGACGAATATTTTGTTTCAAAGGGAGTGATTCGATCTAAAGAAGCAATAAATAACAAATGGCAAGACGAGATAGCAAGATACACATTTACTGAAAACCATCGAAAAATTGCTATCAAACATGTAAAAGCAGATACAAAATTAACGGAACAGGAAGAGGAAAGACTGAAACGAGAATATAAAGTGTTCCGTCAAGCAAACAATTCTGCCAATGTTGTAGAACTTTATGGTGTTCTTGTCTACGAACCAAATAATTCACTGGGAAGACTTCAACATGAAATTCACATATGTTTAGAATTTATGAGCTATAGCTTACACGACATTAACTTATGTCTTAAGGAAAATCCGCAATATCGTGACCTGAATAATATGGAAAAGTTTATATCAGCAGTGGTCAAGCATATATTCGATGCACTTAAATATTGCGCTGATCACAACATCATCCACCGTAACATTCGACCACAGTCTATTTTATTCAACTCGGAAAAATTTATTGCCAAATTAGGAGAATTTAGCTATTCACGTTTTCTGGATAAAGATTCACTTGCGCATACAATAGACGCCGGCTTTTATATTTATTGGCCACCTGAAAGATTCCAAGGCGCCATACCTTATGATATAAGTTCTGATGTCTGGGCACTTGGAATAACAATGTATGAATTCTTTAAAGGGGAATTACCATATAGAAAAGATGTTGGCCAAAGTCAATTTAATTATGTGCAAATAAAGGATCAAATCTTATACGTAGCCCAACACACAGATCAAGTTCTTCACCAATGCTTTGGTGATAACTGTCCTGAAGCCAAAAATTTTATTAGCCGTATGTTGGTAGAAAGAGATCGACCAAAATTTGATGGCCTTATGAAGGAAAGTTATTATTTAAGAAATTTGACAACTGAAAAGGCTCAAAAGGCTATAAAAAATTATCTAGAAGGCGAGGTAAAAAGTTTTGAAGCTAAACATATTTAAATTAGAACTTTAGATTAATAATTTGGTGATGGGTAGTTTTCCTCAATCATATGAATAAAGGCATCTGAATAAAAGTTTTGGAGATCTTCAATTCGTAATTTTTTTCATAATATTCATATTTCGTAATTCGTAATAGGGTTCTAGGCGGTCGGTTATCCGATCGGCCACTTAACCGATACGAAACGTTTTTCGGCAAAATTATCCGAACTGATAGCCGGGCCTAGAGTTGTGCAAATGATGTAATCTGTCATATTCAACATTTTATGTCATTTTCTCTTGAATTATCTCTTATTTATATCTATCGCTATTTTGTTTTAAAAAATGACAAATTATGATGTTATTTACACACCTCTAGTTGGGTCAAAATAACCAGATTAAACGATAATCGGGCAACGCCAAACCGACCGCCAACAACCTTAAATCGTAATTACGAAATTGGCCAAAAACCCGTAATTAGTAATACGGTGATCCCTTCACACGTCTGTTTCAAGCGGCAATGTGCCAACTTTTGTTTTTCGACCATTTTTGATACTCGGGGGTTTTCGGCTATGAGGAACTCGAATTTGATGGAATTATCAAGTTTTGACTTTAGGAGGTACCTCTATTGGGAAGGGGAGGATAAAAACTTCAAAAAGTCATATTTTTACAAATAGCTCCAAATTTTTTGTACTCTTTGGTTTAATATAATCCATTTTTTTTACCATAACCCCGAGGTCTAGGACAAAAAATAACGGTGGATTCGTCTTCAGCGCCTAGAAAAACCCTAGGATCGTCGAAAATTTCGTAAAAAAGCCGAGTCTATGGCTAGATATCAACATTTTAAACTTAGGGTACATCTTTGAGACCCTAATTTTTCGAAAAAGTCTGGATATTGATACAAAAACATGAGTTTTGCTCAAAAAGATCGATTGGATCGTATTCAGCATACAAATTTTGGCCCCATTAAAAATTTTAACGGGGTGTAAAGCAGGGTCGAAAATTTTTTTGAATTTTTTTAACAAGTGACCCTTTAGGGGTAATTTTATGCGAAAAATCGATTGTGCGCATTGGAAAATTCTGAAAATTTTTTCCAGCGGTCAAAAAATGGAAAAAATTGCGTCAAAATTAGGGGTTATAAGTTTTAACCCCAACAAAATCATTTTTAGAGGTAAGTTTATGCGAGGAATCGATTGTGCGCATTGGAAAATTCTGAAAATTTTTTCCAGCGGTCAAAAAATGGAAAAAATTGCGTCAAAATTAGGGGTTATAAGTTTTAACCCCAACAAAATCATTTTTAGAGGTAAGTTTATGCGAAGAATCGATTGTGCGCATCGAAAAATTCTAAAAAATTTTCTGGGGCTCAAAAATGGAAAAACTGCGTCAAAATTAGGGGTTATAAGTTTTAACCCCAACTCCCGGAAAAAATTTTCAGAATTTTTCAATGTGCGCAATCGATTCCTCGCATAAAATTACCCCTAAAGGATCACTTGTTAAAAAAATTCAAAAAAATTTTCTACTCGACCCTACTTTGGACCCCCCCCCCCTTTAATAGCAATTTTCATGGCTCCTGTGTGCAATACAAAATTTCAGTGTTAATTTTTATTTAAAAATAAATTTAAAAAATAAAATTCTATCTCCTATTTTGACTAGAATTTATTCCCGTTGTACTCGGTGCATGTTGAACCATCACCACTTGATCATTCTTTAGAAACTTATCCAATCCAACTTTGTGAATAGCATCCCGAAGAATCCCAACAATAAATGTTCTATAAGGCTTAATAAAATATAACATAGAGGGTATCTCGAATAATGAATGACATGTGAACACAACCATTATAACCTCCAATATTATATTTTTCATTTCCAAATACCAGAATAAGATAGAGCACCCAAACAGGGATAACCAAAAGTACAACAATAATCCCCATGTGTATAGTTAACGCTCTCATAAGCATTTGATTCATCTTCATTGTAGTCTGAGACATGTTTTGGGTCAATAAATATCTCACACGTCTACGATAAAGAGAATAAATGATGATGATAGAAGGGGGTATAGCCAAAACTGCGACCGCTTCCTGTATACATAGGCTGTATGAAAAAAATGAGCCACAATTATGACTATCACAACCAGAAATGGATGGTTCGAGACGGATAATATCTTTCATAGCTGGCATAGCTTTTATGGAATCGTTGTATAGCATGTTGATATCTTTTTGGGAGACTAATAATAAGAAAAAGGGCCCTAAAATTTTGTCAAAGCTATTCAATCATAAATAAAGTCCTTTTCAATCAGTGTTTTTAGACCACCATCCAACAATAGACAGAAAAGTCGGATAGGGGGGGGGGCACTTTCCCAAAAAAGGCCTTCTCTCCAAAAACATAAGGGGAACTTATTAGGGAAATTTTTTTGAAATTTCGGCCATCGAGAGATCGATCTCCGTCCTACTCCACTGAACCTAACCACAAACAATTCGCTTGCGGCACGAAGTAAAAATTTGAACCGGTATAGAAGCAGAAAAAATTTGGAAAAGCTAACTCGGAACCTGATCTTTTCGTTTTGGCCATCATTGGGCAGTTTCTCAAAAAATTTCTCGAAAAATTTTTTCGACTGGAGGTATAAATCTTTCTAGAAAATGGAAAAAATCTGGACCCGTTTTTTAACTTACAATCGATTTTTCTAAAAATCGATGAGGAATTTTTCAATGCCGTTTTTTGCAAAATGACCGAAATGTGTCTAAATAGTTATCCTCTATCGATTTTACAATTTTTACTTTAGCTATAATTTTTTTGGGCGTCCCTTAGCCTATGTGTGCAGGTGCACCCTAGGGGGCCAAAATTGTTTAAAAATACGCTATAGTAAGGGTCCCCCAGGTTTTTTTTCCATTTTTAGGCCTTTTTAGGTCAAATGGTCCCCTAGCCGACCCTTCTGCCTCACCACCAGTCCCATCGATCCCTTAGACCAAACTTATTCTTACATTCAAAAACCAATATCGCAATCCCTAAACTGCCCAAAAATACTCTCCATATCCATAAGGGTTCTTGAGCTAATAAGCCAAGTGTTGAATCATAAAATACAGCCAAAACTCGAAAAATCATATTAAAATACAGCGAATGCGTCATTCCAATTATTGCCAAAAATAACATCGAAAAAAGTATATACAACGAGTATGGACCAGTATAACGAAAAATTCCATTTGAATAAGCCATTGCAAAAATATGATCAAAGTTCCCATTGTCAGCATTAAAAATAGGTACGGGCTGCCATAAAATCAAGATCAAATCAAAAAAGAAATTCCATAAAAGTTGATTCAGTAGTAAGTATTTGTAATGACCCATTGCTTGAGTGGATTTTTTAAGGACAACATAAGCGGCGAATATTACAAGAAGTGTGGATATGCCAAAAATGGAGTATTCAATAATACTGCAAATGTGATTCATTTGTGGGCGGTAAAGAAATTCAAGCTCCGCAGTATAGTCAGACATGATTATTTTTTGAATGAAGGGATTTTTCGTTAGAAAAACGAAACTTGTGATATACGAATTGTGAGACAAGACATCTAGGAATTTCTCTGCTTCTTATTCTGCTTCCTCTCGCTCAATATTACGTTCAAAAACATCTGTCTTATACAAGGAAAATTGATCAATTTGTTTATTTTCACCTGCTAGGTGCAAGTCACTCTTCTAAGTGCTACCCCCGTCATTCATTGGCTATGATGTTTGCTATCGTGACTGAAGAAAAAAGAAAAGACAATATTTATTTAAAAATAAAGTTTAAATACAAAATTCTAAGCCCTATTTTGACTAGAAGTTATTAAGGACCAGTTCAGTAATTTACAACCTTATGAAAAGATGATATATTTGGAAGGCGGTGGGATACTTGCGGACGGACATTTGCCTGAATGTCTGTCCGCAAGTATTCCACCGCCATTCGGAAAGATCATGAAAAATGAAGCATTTTTTGTTTTTATGGCATGTTCTGAATCGTTGTAGTTTTCGATATAATTGCGTTTGAAATTTGAATTTGTGTACAAGTTCTTCGTTGTAATACACAAACTTTTTTGAATTTTTTACGGAAAAATCGATTTTGATCATTCTTTTAAATTTTGATAAAATGAACTTTGTAGCAATTTTTTATAGCTAAATGCGACGAACAAAATGATACCAAAATTATCTATTTTGAACATTGTTTTGGGTTATTGAAACGAAAATTCTGATTCACGACTTTGCTATTTTTTCCTGTACCACATGATGATGAAACGAAATCAAAGTGGCAAAATTCGAAATGAAAACGAAATTTTGCATTTTTAATTTCGCGAAACGAAATCGATATGCGAAATACGAGACGAAATCGCGAAAAATGCGAAATTTAAAACGAAATTACAAAAAAAGGTTATGTGAAATTAATAATGGGTATGACGGAAATTTTTTATAAATACATATAATATTTGCTGTTACCAAAAGGGAGTATCGTCTACTGGTGTTTCATTTCCAATAAAATTTTTATTGACTCGCTTTATTATGGATTCAGCAGCTGGTAGAAGAGAACCGGCTCGGCCTTTTTCTTGAAGCATGGATATATAAAGATCAATTGTACCTTTGTCTTGGTTTTCTGTCATTCTAAATTTAAGTGTAGATTTTAACGGAATCAGAACACAGTCTCATGGGCAGGGTTTCCAAGTGGATTTTTAAAAATTTTGTTTCTTAGGTCAAATTTAAGTAATTTCACTTAAATAAGTAAGTTTTTGGGTCAAATTTAAGTAAATTACTTAAAGGACCAGTCTGAACGGAAAAAAATTGTTCTTTTTGCTGATATTTGGAAAGTTTATGAAAATGGAGCATTTTTTGTTTTTACGGTAAATTCTGAATCGCTAACGGTTTCAAGATTATCGCGTTTGAAGCTAGGGAAATTTAAAATCTGTGCATTACAACAAAAATATGTACATTCAGGTACATGTCTTCGTTGTAATACACCGATTTTAAATTTCACCAACTTCACATGCGATTATCTCGAAACCGTTAGTGATTCAGAATTTACCGTAAAAACAAAAAATGCTCCATTTTTTTATGAACTTTTTGAATATCAACAAAAAATGGCAACTTTTTTCCGCTCGGACTGGCCCTTTGAATTTATGTAAATCTGGTAGCCCTTCCTGTGGGGGGTAATAGAAAGCATTTCAAAATTTTACTCATTTAAAAACTGTCGAATAAAATCTACATCACTCGGTTTTTGTGGATTCTCCACAGGTAACATGTAATGTAAGAAAGCCAATGCCTGAATCTTAAAATCAGTATCACAAAAACCAGTTTCGACATTTAGTTTAATATTTTCTTTCAACAATTTGACTACAAGAGTAATGACAGAAGAACTTTGTTTAGGCCTTTTTCTTATAGCATAACGATAGAGTTCATACAAGCCTTCAATACTAAAAAAGTGAATCAGTGAAATTTTATAAAGCCAAAAAAAGCCAAAAGTAAAATATTTTCTCTGTGTAAAAATTGGTGGTAGAGATGCGAAATAGGGGTGGGGAGATGAATGTGGGGACAAATCTTGAAATTATCTTCTTCCCCGTTTCTTCTTACCATAATTGCATTAATGATAAAGCTTCTTTTTCATATGATTTCTTTATTATTACTAAATATTAATTTTATTTATTAAAAGATTTTGTAGCTGAACCGGCTTACAAATAGTGGAATAAGAGCTAGGCTTAATTACGCTTAGGATTAAGCTTAGGCTTAGACTTAGGCTTAGGCCTAGGCTTAGGTATAGGTTTAGGCTTAGGCTTAGG
Organism: Acrobeloides nanus; assembly: GCA_900406225.1. Taxonomy (NCBI): domain Eukaryota; kingdom Metazoa; phylum Nematoda; class Chromadorea; order Rhabditida; family Cephalobidae; genus Acrobeloides; species Acrobeloides nanus. The sequence continues at coordinate 31,074 of OZJO01001498.1, forward strand.
CCTAGGCTTAGGTTTAGAATTAAGCTTAGGACTAAATTTTAAGTTTAAGCCTAGACTTAAGCTTCTTAGGCTTAGGCTTATCTCAAGTTTAGGCTAGTGCAGAATTTGAGCAGGGGGATTCTGAAATCCTATTTTAAATCAAGATGATATGAGCACTCAATATAGCAGTTTCCTAGGTCTATATGTTCCATAGCACTGAAATCGTGCTAAAAGCTGCTGGTTCAATCCTGAAATATTTAACGTGTAATTTCTTTATTTAATTTTGCAATTAATATATTTAAATTTGTAATTTCTCGATTGTAATTTCTTTAATTAAATTTGTAATTGAAATATTTAAATTTTTAATTTTTAAAATTATTTTTGTAATTAAAATACGAGGCTTAGGCCTAGGCTTAGGTCTTAGACTTAGGCCTTACGCTTAGGCCTTACGCTTAGGCCTTACGCTTAGGTCTTAGGCTTAGGCCTTAAAATTAAATTTGGAAATTACGAAGATTAATTACATTTTTAAATCTTTTAATTACAAATTTAAATATATTAGTTACAAAATTAAATAAAGAAATTACACCGTTAAATACTACGGGGTTCAATCCCAGGTGAAGATAAGATTTTGCTAAAGTGTCGATGCCTGACACTCTAAGCTGCGTCTTTTCCTCATTCCACCTTTCAGCTGAGTTTTGGTGAATTTACTAATTGGAGTTCTGGAAAAATTTTAATTGATTACGATAAACAAAAGCCGATTGTAATTTTTTCAAGAGATCTTTATTCATTTGCATATTTCTACTTTTCCTTTCTTTTCTCTCAATAAGCATAAGCATTAAAATTTTTTCAACCGCAACAGTAAGGGTATGTGTTAAACTTAATTTCATTTTGAAAATTCCTTGTGTTAAGTAATTAAGCAAACTGGCTATTTCCTAAAATGGGGATTTGATCAAATCTGGCTCACTTCTTGCTTACTTGATGTTTCATCGATTTTTGGCCATTTTGCGAATTGCTCTCATTTGAGTTAATGTCTTGGGACTTGAAATTTAATAAACTCGATACTGTATCCAGTTTATAACCCTTGGGATGAAATAAGTTTAAATAATCCAGAATTGTCGAAATAAAAGCTGGGCGGTATTTTTTAAGGTCTAGTAAAAGACCTTCTATGCAAGCTCTAAAATTAAAATATAGTTTTTATGCATGTTCACACATTCAACAAGGCAGTGGTGCCGTTAGGGGTCGTCCAGATATTACGTGTAGGGGGGGGGGGAGGGTGGCCAAATGATAACGGTTGATAACGTGGGGAGGGGTCTAAAATCTCCAAAAAAGATAACGTAATACCTGGACGATCCTGGTGGGAGGGGGGCTGAGAGGGTTATAACTGAGATATAGCCAAGTTATAACAATCCCATAACAACGCCAGTGAAAGACAGGAAAATATAAAGGGTATTTCCTTATATTTTGACTTGACGTAGTCTACTAACAAAAAAATGAGGCCCCGAAGCCAGTGTACAACAAACAGTCTTCCTTTGCCATACCCCATATTTTCCAAATTCCTATAGCTAATATAATTATTAAAAAGAATACCTAGCTATACAAAAACCCATAATATTATCATTAGGCCATATTATATAGTTGTTGTATAGATAAGTGTTCATTTGTTTTAATGCTTTTCCAATTAAATTAAAGGTATTCTCGGGTGCTGAAGAATTTACCTATAAAAAATTTTGAATTTTTCAACTTTTAATAAATGAAGACAATTTGGAACTAGTATAGTTGAAGCGTCGCACTTTTTTAAAGCTTTTTTTCGGGAGAAATGACCTTTAGGGGTAATTTTATGTGGGGAATCCGAATTTCGCATTCCTAAAGTATGAAAACGCTTCTTTAAATCAAGAAAAAGTTGTTTTTGAAACAATATGAGCAAGAAAATCATGTTTTAAAATGGCGATTTTTTCAAAAATTTTCAAGTTTTTTAATTTTCATCAAAATAACTCTATAGAGTTTGTTCTATGCGAGAAATCGATTGCGCGCATTCCCAGAAATTAAAAACGCTTCTCTGACCCTGATTCAGGGAAGAGATGTGTGTATTGAAGCGAAAAAATGCTAATAGAGGGTCAAGTGTTCAAGGTCCAGCAATGCGCGCAACAGATTTCTCGCATAGAAAACCTCCTGTTGGTTATTTTGGTGAAAATTAACAGATTTGAAAATATCGCCTAAAAAACGAAAAATTTCATTTTTTGGACACCCAATACAAAACATTTTTAGTTTAATTTTTGAACTCTATGGATGTACTTGACTTGCGTGAGTCCAATACTTTCGACTTACTTCAAAATATCCATTAAATATTTTAAATTCAGAAATAAATTCTTTGCAAACATCCATATTAGGTATATCATTTTTAAAATTTCTACTTACAAATAACAAAGGAATATCAGATCTTAAAAATATTATAGATTTTAAAGGGCGAGTCTGGTTGGAGAATTTCCAAATTTAATTGATATTCTGAAAGTTCATGAGAGATTAGCATCTTTTGCTTTAACTGAAAATCCTGAACCGGAACGGCGTTGGAACGCGATTCTGCTTACATGAGCTTACATAGCGCTTACATAATGCTACATGACAGCTTATATGAGCATCTGGATCGGCTCTTGTATGTGGTTATCAAGGCTCGGTATAGACAAGAACGGGATGGAACGATCGTTCAAACAACACACGAACGGGATGATAAGAACGGAACGACAATTGTGCTTGTAATTCTCTTCATTATTCCATTCTTGTCGTCCCCTTTTTGTGTTCCGTCTTGCTCGCTCCGTCAATTTATCTCGTTATTGTGTATGCTCAAGGCTCTAAAGATTTATCAATCGTTTCAATAAACAACTTTTATTGAACCAGGGAAATTAAATAGATGCACATGTTTTCGTTGTAATACACAGACAAAACTTCATCCCAATCATCCCGAAAACGCTAATGATTCGGACTTTACTGTAAACAAAACAAAGAAAAATGCTCTATTTTTCATGAATTTTCAGAATATCGATAAAAATGGAGTCTTTTTCCCTTTCGGACAAGGCAAAAAGCCACACCTAATTTTCAATTTTCTTAATGTTGCCATCGAATCCATTATTTTGATTTTCAATGTTTTGTTGTTACTTTTTTGAGGAGGTTTATTATCAATATCTCCAATAAAAAGAATACACGAGATCTTTGTTAATTTTTCTTCAGGTATTGTATAATCATATAAGTCCGAGTAAATATTGAGAAGCTAAATTTTATTTAAAAATTTTCCAACCAATAAAAACCATGGGATAAATTATAATTTCTTAAACAATAAAACATTGGCTTCAAGAAAACATTGGTTCATGCCATACATGAACAAGGGAGGGGGGACAAGCTACCTCGAGGCTATATGGTGTAGATCAAAAAAAAGGTCGGCACCCATTTTTTATGTTTTGGAGCTGCTGCGTGGATCATAATGTATGGTTCACGCCATCAGTAACGGTATTGGGTCAGTCCTTGCATCAGACAGCAGCTGCGCGCTGCACGCAGCTACTGCGTGATCAAACAGTAGCTGCGCCGCAGCGCGCAGCAGTTGTTTAGTCCGTGCAGCACGTTGCGGCGCAGCTGCTGTTTGATCCACGCAGCAGCTGATTGAGCCACGCAGCAGCTGCGTGCAGCGCGCAGCTTCTGTCTGAGGTAAGGACTGGCCCATTAAGGGGCAATTGTCCCCCTTAAACTGGAAAAATGAAACTTTTTTTAATGATCCCCTTATATTTTTTCCGTCCAAAAGTTTCATAAGGGTCCCCCTTATGATCATAAGAGTCCCCCTATAATGGTCCCTTATGATTTTTAAATTTTTGTAAAAAATTTTCCAAAAATATCATTTTTTAATCAAGTTTCCCCTGTATTTTAACGTTTTTTTATCAATTTTTTCTTTAAAAAATTCGATTTATCTCTTGAAAAATCTTTTTTGGAAAAGCTCCTCCCAAACTTGGAGTCTAGCACCACCATTGCACGCCCCCTCACAAATAATGGTCTTTCCTCTCAAATTGGTAAGGCGCACTTGAGGGGTTAATTTAATTTTCCGATACCTCGATCTCAATTTTTTCATCAGCCAGAGTAAGCTCTCTTGTTTCAATAGTATACGACTTATGCGAATTATTAAAGCTGATAAAACATTCGTTATTTTTTGTAATCTTTTTACCAAATCCACTACTTTTTGAACAATAAATACAAGCGATGGTAATTTTATTCAACTTTGTATATATTCTAAAAATATTTTTGTTGTATAATTTTTTTGACTAAATTTTTTACACATTAGTGCTGGATACGACATTTTCATTAATTGGAAGTCCATTGGTTAATCGCAAAAAGAAAATCTTTTCTATAGGGTCAAATATGGTTCTCAAATAAACTTCTTCCAAATATTGATTTTCGAAGTTTAGAAATTCTAGTTTATTTATGATCGTTTTATAGTTATCCCATGAAGCAGATATGCTATATACCATACGAAGAAAAGTGCCTTCCGAACATATTGAAACATAGCGGAGCAACTAAAAACAAAGTTATTTTATAGTTTAAAACAAACTTTTCGAGAAAACCGAGCTTTAGGTGTCACAAAATTTTATAAGGGTACTTATTTTTGATAATGAATTTTATCGATTTCTAGAAAGATTCGTTCAAAATCTCTTTTAAAGTTTTAGAGCTTGATTTCTTCTACAATTTTCTTCAAGGTTACTTTTGATGAAAATCGATAGAAAACGAGGGAATCGCACGAAAAAGTAATAACCTTAAAAAATTTTGTGAAACGTTTTGTGACATAAAGCTCTGTTTTCTTAAAAAAGGTGTTTTAAACAAAAAAGTTTGCCTCTGAATTTAGGAAACGATGTATTTCATATTTAACGATTTCTTGAAGATGTTTCATGGAGCCTTCCATCCGTCTCAAATATTCTTTGGCCTAAATTTTATTTATGTTAAAAGAGATGAGGTCGATACAGGGAGTGAAACTAGGGCGCTAAAAATTTAAGAGATTTCGAAAGTTCGGCCTTAGTATTAAACGGTTCGAGTGTATTCCAAGTTGAATTTATTTATTGAGATTAACTCATAGAAAATTTTGAAAAATTAAAAATCGATTTTCTAATTTTTCTAGTATGTATCCCACTCCTCCCAAATTTTGGCTAAAATCTTAGAATTTCGTCCTCTCACAATGATATATTTGGAGAAGGGTTTAGTCCACCTTCAAAATCTGAACACACGCGCATTACACGTTTTATATAAGAAACGTGTATATAAGAACATACCATTGAAAAAACTTCTTCATCACCAAAATTTGAATTTTCCATTCTACCTTGTAAAAGTTCACGTAATCTTATTCTAAAAGATTCCAACAAATATATCCTGTGTGGTATTAATTCTGGTATAGGAAATTTATCTATTTTCTTTGCTCCCTTTTGATACCCTTGCTCGATGAGCTCCATATTATTCGATGGAAATATTGATTCTAATAGTGTACAATAATCATCGGTTAAAAACCGTTCATATTGCGGCATAGCAAGACTTTTAAATAAAGTCATAGTTGAAGCCATTCTTGATTTTATTATTACATAAAAAGGAATTGAAGTAATTTCCAAGTTTTTGAGTAGTTGAACAGTTTCTTTTCTAACTAAATTTGAAATTTTGAATTTTTTACTACATGGAGGACCAAGGTGAAGAAAATAGAATTTTCCAAATCGGCTATTTTTAGTATTGTGGGTTCTGTAGGCTAAAACCTACAGAACCCCGTGATATGATACTCGTTTTGAAGCACTTGGAAAGCTGAGTCGATTGGCGATATTTTTACCCTTGCCACCCCTCACTCCATGGGGGGGGGTCGACCCTTTAGACTTGGGATGAACCCATAAATTTTAAATTTGTACTTTTATCCATGCACTGTAATCTATACGAATTTCTTGGCACAATAATATGTTGGTCAGTTGGCTGTTTGATTTCTTCATCTGAGAGCATAAGCACCAATGAGCATTTAATAATTGGGTATTTTGATAATTCCTTCAAAAATTTATTACAAATTTCACTTTCTTGGTGCCCTTTAAAAATTAACACATGTTGGAAACTGGCCAATTTTGCCATTAACCTAAATTTTAAAATAGTACAGTCGACCTCAATAAGACACCACCCCGGAACAAGAAAGGGTACTGTACCCTCCCCCCTAACTTCTTATTATCGTGAAAAAATTTTTAAGAAGTTTGAAAAAACATAAAGAGGGATCCTTATGATTTTGGAAAATTCAAAAAACAACTTCTTATTTCTGATGGATTTCTTATACGGATAAAAGGACAACTTCTTATTTTATGGATCCAGTACCACCTACCTTGAACATCTATGGCCGTGGAGACTGATATACTGTTACCCTGAAACATTTCTCCCCCTCCCCCCCCCCCACGGAAAAGGGGGCCCAAAGTATATTTTAAAACAAAATCCTACCTATTATCATATGAGTCGTTCAATAGATAAATAAGTGAAGGTTTAAGATTGTTGTATAAAGTTGAAGTAAAATCTTCTTGTTTGAAATTATCATTCTTTATGTTATAATTTTTTAGTTTTTCATAATCTACTAAAAAATTTGTTTCTTTGATGCCAAAAAATGTTTGGATTAAAAATAATCCGTCAGTATGGCCTTGAGTCAGATCAATTATTGCAATTCTATATGGAGGTTCATTAAGCTTTTTTAGACGAATCTATAAATATTGTTTTAAAATGTCGGGAAGCTTGATTTAAAAACAAATTTCCCGTTCCTCAAATGCACAAACAGGGATAGGGATGGTTCTAAGTTTTGTATAATAGGTACAATACTACTCCTGGATGTGTGATATTACAGAGTGGCTAAAAAAAGTAGCTTTTTTTGACATTTTGGGACCCGAAAATTTATTTTTCTATAAATGACCCCCTATGAGTAATTGCGCGCATTCCCGAATCCGAAAAATGCTACCCTTGATTTAAACCCTCAGTGCCTCTCGGAGAAACCGCGAGCGCGTTAGCTCTCAGCTCCTGGTACTAGCTAATTAAAACCCTTACTTTTTTGGAAATAGAGGGGCTCGGATTAACCACGCCGAGAATGTGGAAATATAGGAAATTTTTTCCGGGTTCGAGTTCCAGTCGGGTCCGAAAACTTTTGCCTAATTTAAAAAAATAAAATCCTTACATTATTATTCGTAATATTTGTTCTCGAATCATTAGTATTGTCAATATATGTAAGTGGCTGATGAAGTTTAATTAATGTGTTTATTATTCGTTTTTGCCTTGACTTTGAAACTAAAATTACAGAGTGATCCAAAAAAGTGATTTTTTCGATTTTTAACGATTTTAAAAATTTTTTATTTATCTAATTTCACCAAAAGTACTGGTGGCTGAGTGCCACTGGTGTTCGCTTTCTCTGAGAGTGACTCCGAGCAGCATTCCCAAGTGACGTTCCCCGCTAAAAATGTAAAAATTGGATAAGTTATTACTAATACTTTTTTTGTGGAAAAAAGGATTAGTTATCACTAACTTATGAAATTCGAAACAAATTTTTTGAGGAAGTATCCCATAAAAGTGATGTCGATCGTCTCTCATCCCCTACAACTTTTGTTTTGGTATCCAGGGCTTAAATCTATCGTTCCTGAGATCGTCTGGACAGACACACTACACATTTAATGTAATATGATATGGGGATTTTTTCTACAGAAATCGATTGCACGTATTGCCGAACCTATTAAGCATTTCCCTTACCTTGAATTAGCCTATTTTTGGGAAAATTTGCAAAGTCGGGCAAAAATTACGCTAATTCGGGATAAGGGAATCGTTTTCACGACTCGGCAATGCGCGTAATCGATTCCTCGCATAGAAAATCTCCAAGTAGGGTTATTTTGGTGAAAAATTAAAAAACTTTAAAAATTTTTAAAAATAGTAAAAATTTTTTTTTGGGCCACCCTGTAGTTAATTAGAAATCTATTATAGTATTTTTGTTTGTGTGTTGGAGGCTAGACCTGCAAATGTAGACCAGATATGTAGAATATTTTATGGGGTTAAAACACACCTTGTTCTTTCTTGTTGTGATTGTAGCATAGTTTGTATAGTAAAATTTTTCTTCCGTATTTTTCAACTAATTCTTTAAACACAGCCTAAAATATGTATTCAAAAATAAGCCAATGGTTAATTAGTATTTTAAAATTACATTTAAAAACATTGACACTATTTCTCTTGGAAGTTTGTTAAAAACTTTTTGCATTTTATCTAATAAATTAAATACAAAATCTGCATAACAGTATGCTAAATTATGTTTATCTGTATAGTGTAAACAAGAGCACAAATTATTAAGCATAGTCACATTAAATTTAGATGTGCCATAGAGTTCGTTTAATTTCTCAATTAATATATTGCAACTAGTTTGAAATAGTCGATTTGAAAATTGTGGGAAAGATGAATTTGCAAAGTCAAGAAATTGAGATAGATATTCTCTGAAAAATAAATCTTTACGCTTGTGACCAAGATGTTTTTTGTTTTTGAAAATTTTCGAAAAAGAGATAAAGGAGTCGACTAGAGGAGGGTACAATCCGCTCGGTCCCCCAGTTTATATTCTCAATAGCGAAGATTGAATCTTAATGCATCAAACTATTATGAACATGGTCATCACAAAAGCTTTGGAAGCTTTTGCCAAATTTGGATGGTGAAAAATTATTTTAATTTAAATTTTCTAATGATATTTAATTTAAATTTATATAAAAACTAATTTGTGTTAGTGGATCCGCGGCCGGCCCAAAAATAATGATGGCCCGGCCCAGCCGGCCCGAAGGTAACAAAAAAATGACGGGCCGGGCCGCCATTTACCCGGCCCTTTTATAAGTCTAAATCCGGAGTACTCCTTTGCATACACCACTGATCATATTCGCATGTCTGGTTATACCAAACCCCAGAACTGACCTAGACATACCTATATGTTGCCATATCTTCATTTATATACAAATCTTTAAAATAAATTCCATCTATAAAAATTTTCAAAAATTTTTGTGAAATATTGTCGTTTTGTAAAAATATATCCACCAACAGATTTAGACTATGTTGGCTTGTTGTAAAATCATCAATATAACCATTGCGAATTTGTTCCGTTTCTTCTATATTCTTATTCAGGAGTTGTATAAATAAAGCTCGCTTTTTACTCATCTCATTCTTATTTAGAGGTGGAATCTTTAGAACTAAAAACTATTATAGATAGGGATTTCACATCGTCACTAATTAGTGAATTGTGTCACTATTTTGGGCATTGAGTCACTAAGTCACTAATTTGAACAAAAAGTATTTAAAAAAATGGCACTTTGGGTCGAAAATTGCAATTTTAGCCAAAAATCGAAACAATGACATTTTCGGCTAAAAAAACGAAAAAATGGTATTTTGGGTCAAATTGGAACCGTTCCCGCATACATGCACAAAAGGGGAAGACTCCTAACAGTAAACATTTCGAACTTGATTTCTTTGATTTCACCCAAACATACGCCAATTTTTTACCCATAGTGGGAGTACTAAAAAGCCGCAAAAAATTTTTCCCACGGACATTCCTATGAGGAGATAGAGCTCAAAATGTGGTTTTTGGGGTCAAAATTAGGGTTCAAAGATACCATCATAACTTTTTATGATTAAAATATTTTTTGCTAAATCTTTTTGCATTTATTAGACGGTGAAAAGACGCAAATTATAGTATATTAACTTTGGCCTTAGACCTTTATCTTTATGGCTAAAAACGTCTTACAAAAATGACAAAATGGTGTATTTTTGTAAGACGTTTTTATCCATAAAAATAAAAGTCTAAGGCCAAAGTTAATATACCATAATTTGTGTCTTTT